>WEKW01006021.1:6707-17853 GCA_013389905.1 Sula dactylatra | reverse complement strand
CCCGCCCCCACGTGTGCGCACCCCCGGGGGGCGGCTGGCAGCGGGGCCTGCACTGGGCCGGCGGGGGGAAAGGCGGCGTGTCTCCGTGCATCTGCCTTACCCGCGGCCCGTGCTTTGGTTTTCTTTCATTAGGTTTCTTTGGAGGCTCCTCTCGGAGGCACGCAGCTATGACGTCCCTGGCGGAGCAGCTGAAGCGGCTGGCGCTTCCCCAGAATGACCCCAGCCTCCTGAACCGCAGTGAAGTGGCGTCGCTGCTCTTCAGCTGCAAGGAAGCTGCTAGCATTGACAGGGACACGTTTTTTGCAATCGGTGAGTTTGGCTGTTTAGCTGCCAGTGGTTTTAAAAGTCATCTATCCAACAAACAGCTGGAGAAAGATAAATGGTAAAGGCAAGCTCACGTTCAGAAAAGGCCAAAAGGATAATTAAAGAAACTACAGGCTAGTCAGCATCGCTCCAGTCCATGGGAAAGTCGTGGAGCACATTTCTGGGCATGTGAGGGTAAGGTGATGGAAGAACTGGGAGCCCCCGGGTGGTCCGGGTCTGGAGAATTTGCCCTCAAAGGGGAGGCTGATGGGAGGAACATCTCTGGTCTTATTCAGTCTGGAGAAGAGAAGTCTTAGAGGGGTCTGATAGCAACCTGTGAGGAGGCTTCAAGAAGATGGGTCAGGCTGTCCAGAGGAATGCGTGGCTGGAGGACAGGAGACAGTGGGCATAAGGTGAAACCATAAAAGTTCAAACTGGATATAAGAAAAAGCTTTTTCACTGTGAGGACAGTCAAGCAGTTTCACAAGTTGTCCAGGAAGGTTGTACGCTCCATCCTCTTGAAAACCCCAGCTGGATAGCGCCCTGAGCAACCCGGTCTGACTTCAGGGCTAACCCTGCTTTGAGTAGGGCCTTGGACTAGAGATCTCCCAAGGTCCCTTCCAACCTGATCTCTGTGATTGCATGAAAATATGCTGGTGACCTGCTCTTTGGTAACATTACAGCCACAAATAATGTAAAGCGGCAGAAGCTATTGCTGTGTTTCCACCCTTCAAACCTTTTGTGCTTATCTCTTTCCATTTTTGTATAGAACTTTACCTAGGAATGTGATACTTCTTGAACAAGACAGCTGTTTTCTAAAACCGGAAAGATTGGTACCGTATACCAATTTTAAGTAACAAGGTTGTAGATATACATATATATATAGTCTTCGATGTAGCACAGAGTATTTTTTAGTTTCTTAAATAGTTACTATAGAACTGCTGCATATAATAATTTAGTTCTTCCATATTTCAGCCAACTGCCTGGTTTCTTTGTTTCAGCTGAAGTTGTCTGCTTTGTGCTTAGCCATTAATATTTACAAGCTTGTGTAAAATAAATAATTCCAATGGTTCTCCAGTGGTGTACATGGAATATTGTATTTTAATTTATTCCAAGAGGTACCTTTGCTTGCTTCATCATAGAATAATTTTGGCTGGAAGGGACTTATGAAGGTCATTTGGTACTAGCCCAACTGAGCACAGGGCTAGTTAGCGCAGGTTGCTCAGGCCTGTGTTGGGCTGAGCTTGAGGATGGAGGTTTTATGGTCTCTGATCCAATATTAGGCCTCAGATCCAGTGTTTGACCATGACAGGGTTTAAAAAAAATAATTAATCTGTACATTGACTTGGAATTTCCTGTGTTCCAGCTTGCATCTGTTGCCTCCCATCCTTCCATTGTGCATCTCTGTGAAGAGTCTGGCTCAATCTTCTTGATAACCTACGCTATATCCCATTAAGTAGTTGCAGACAGTGGGAAGATTTCCTTTTGAGACTCTTCTCCAGGCTGAACAAACCCAGTTCCTCCTTTTCCTTGTATGTTATTTTCCAGTCCCCTGACCATCTAAGTGTTCCTCTGCTGGACTCGCAACCATATGGCAATGTTTTTCTTCTACTGTTGAGCTCAAAATTGTAGACGGTGCTCCAGATGCAATCTTACAAATGGAGGGGACAATTTATCTCCCTCAGCCTGCTGGCAGTGCCTCCCACTAATACAGCCCAGGATGCTGCTGGCCTTCATTGCTGCAAGAGCGCGCTGCCGATACTTGTTAATGTTCTTTTTCTTTGTCAGTTAAATAATTTAAGTGTGGCAAAAGTTTTGGTCTTTGACCTGTTTACGGTTTGGTTTGGTTTGCTTAGTGAGGGTGACGTATACCAGTTTAGCAAAGAAGTTGTATACGCCAGTGAGGAGGTAGGTGGGTAGGATTGGTGAATAAAACTGTTGCATTTAAAGCGTTTTTCCTTTTTTTTCGACAGGATGCACTGGCTTAGAAGAGCTGATGGGGATTGATCCTTCATTTGAAGTGTTCCAGTCCAGTTTGTTTAGTTCCACGTCCAAAGGCCTGGAACGCAGTGTTCAGTCTAAAGCAGTGAATCAGCAGCTGAATAAGAATATTTCATTGTTCCTGATTCACCTGTCCCCTTACTTTATGCTTAAGCCGGCCCAGAAGTGCCTGGAATGGCTGATTCACAGGTAATCCACTGAATATCGTACATGTCAGTAGATAAAGCTACTAGAAATACCAGATTCTTTTTTCCCCGTTGTGAAAAATTTTGAATAATTTTACTTTAGTTTACTGAAAATAAAGATAAAATATTAAAAATATCTGTTTGGGCTTAGTCTTTATGGAGCCAGATCTTCTTTTTGGCTATTAGATTTTTGTCTTTTGATCAACTCCTGTGAAAATTTTGATCTGTCATGATATTCTATATAAAGGCAATTTTTTCTTTGCCTGGCTTTCACCAAATTTGCCCAGCTCTAGCCATCTGGCAGAGGACCTAGAGAGGCATTTATGTAATATAAATGGGCTGTGCAAAATAGCTGATTTTCAGTATTAACTGTGAACAATGAATAGCATGCCCTTGTATTATAACATGAGCTAAGTAGTCTTATTTCAAGGCTGTGTAGGAAGATGTGAAGAAAAAACAAACCAAGTATTTTCTGAAGTGATGTTGTGTTTATTTATATAAATTAACCTATGCAGATGCATGAAGTGTAATATTTCATGTCATGACAGTGGGAGATTTTGTTGATACAACCTTTGAATCACATTTGTTTTATATACCTATTATGCTGAAATTCATACTAAGTTATTGTAATGTCTGGTTTAATATTGACATTATGCAGAAGCAGCTAAGGTAATCTTAAGTCCTATAGGGACCTAAAATCATTGAGAGTGAGGAAGAAAATTGCTAGCACTGTTTCTTTCCTCTAGCACATACAGGCTAGTGGCCACATTGGGATTCTGTACTGTAGGTGTCCCATATGTCTAAGTCCGTATGACAGTCATCTCTCATCTTGCTTAAAAGCGAGTAAACCAGGTGTTCTGAGGTGAATATGGGTCATTTTTTTGGACTTCCAGATAATTTTTAGCTGCATATATGTGTTTTTTCCTTAGGTTTCACATCCATCTCTACAATGAAGATAGCTTAATTGGTTGTGTTCTGCCATATCATGAGACTAAACTATTTGTGAGAGTTATTCAACTTTTAAATATAAAAAGCCCAACTCATAAATGGCATTGGTTGGATCCAATAAGGGTAAAGTATTTAACAGATGCAAGTTGGGAGAAACATGAGGGACTTTATTAATAAATATCTTGACTCTGTTACTAGGTTTATGAATATGGTCCACCTGTTCATGTGGTTAGTTGCAGAACTGTACTCAAAGATTTAATTGCAGGGATGGAGCCTGGATGCCCACCTGTTGTTTCTGCTATCTTTCTTTAAATATAAAGTTAATTATAATAAGCTTTGATTGTAATTACTCTTTGTTTTGGCAAAGTTGAAAGTATGCTTTTAAGGAGCAAGTATTTGCTACTGCTAGGAAGATACGTCAATTACTGAAGTACATGTTTATTTGAATATAGATTATATGTAATGCTCTTTATCGTCTGTCTAAATGTAGATACAAAAAACTCCAGAGAGGTGTGTGGGTTTCCATTACTTATGTCAATTTAAATGGTGTTAACTGATCTGTAGGATTAATTTAGAGATATTAATTTTTACTTTGGGTGCTTCACTTTACCCTTGAGTGTTCTAATTTTACTTTTTTCACCATGTAAAGAAACCTGGAGTCCCACTGGCAAGGGGTACTGTCATCACACACTGCTACAAAGACCTGGATTTCATGGATTTCATCTGCAGGCTGGTGGCAAAATCTGTGAAGGTTGTTCATTTATTCTAGAACATTATTTGTTTGTTGTCACTTGGCTTTTCCCATCTTTGTATAGTATTATGCTATTTACTGACACTTTTAATTACATATCAAATAGTAAAAGGAGTCATTTATTAGTAAACAATATGAAAATTTCTTATTATTTATATAGATGACAGTCTGTCATAAATTCTTGTAAGGAAGTGGCTGAGAACCAATGAGCCATGACAAAACAATTTGGCAATACTGTATTACTTAAAGATACTGTATTGCTTCAGAGTACTTCATTGTCTTCATTTCTTTTATGAAGTCATTCCTGCTATTAGTTTGTAACTGTGCTTTGAATTTGGGTATCTCTTTCGGGGCTTGTCATGGGTGCTTTAAACATACTGTCTTCAAATATTAATGAGAACTTAAAATTGAGAATGTTAGAAGGTGAACAGATACGTTTTTTCAGTTAATGTCAAATAGAGAACTAGTTTTATAGTTTCAGAAGGGTAAGATGTATAACAGTTCCAGTTATTTAGAGAACTAGAATGCATGTACTGTCACACTAAGAAAAGCACACACGATAACAGGGTTTGTTCACAGATGTAGTAGTGCGTGTTAAACGTACCAGTCGGCTTCTTGGCTGTCCAGTTCTCAGTCTTGAGCATTACACCAAAATCACAAGTGATTTAGGTTACCTTATTATGATTAACTACAGTAGCTGAGGAATAGCACCCATTTCCTTCCACCTTGTCTGCAAGGGAGGGGAGCAGTAAGCTCTGGCAAGGGTTTATCTAGGAGGAGCTGATGACTGAAGTTGTGCCTGCAGGAGCTGGTAGTGCATACATGCTGGAGTTTGGAGATTTTGCTGGTTTGGAGTGGGGGAAGCCGTGTGTGCATTTCCACTTTTCCTGATGTCTGAACAACTGATTTTTCTGTGGTCCAGGTCTTTTCAGAGTGTCCTGGCAACTCGGCTCAATTGAGAGTTCTTCTTGTGTTTTATGCCTCCACCATTGTGTCAGCTCTTGGAGCCGCAGAGAAGATAACAGACACTATAGTCTCTATACTGCTCCCTTACATCCAAAAGGTACGTGAAGCTTTGTTTTCCTTCCTGTGTGATGAAGTGTACTGTGTTCTGCAGACGTGTCTGCAGATAACATTTAAGAGGGACATTCTATGTGGAAGCTATTGTGCCACTCGGCCTGCTTTGAAACAACAGGCAAGTGAAGGTCCATGGATAATAATGTGTTTTCACACCTCAGATGAGCAGTTTAAGAACTCTGTTTCCTACTCTGCATGAGGAATGAAGCTGTGAGAAATGGATACACAGTTTGAATGAACCTCTTAGCCTTAGAGGCTTATCTTGCTAAACAATGAGGAAATGAAGTCAGGGTGGACAGCCTGCTTTAATATCGTCTTTCCTCCAGGACTGTTGCTCTGTTAATGAACAGAGCAGCAGTTAATGTGTCTTCTGTATGTGTGCACCCTGCGTGACAGCTTTTTCTTCTTGTAATTTGAGTTCATAGATCCCTTAAAAGTTAAGACATGGAGAAGAAGGTAGTGTGATTCCATGGATGTCAGAATGAAAATGATTTTTATGTTAATGTCCTCTTTTTAATTTCTGTATGTTAAAAATCCACCTTTATCCCTTTTCCTAGGGCTTAAAATCATCTGTACAGGATTACAGAGCTGCAACATACATGATAATCTGCCAGATGATGGTAAAAGTGACAGTGGAGAGTTCTTTGGTGAATTCCTTGATGTTACAGATAAGCAAGACATTATCTAAAGTGCCCTCATTAGTCAGGGATGGGGTGGCGTGCTTGAATCTACTTCTACAAACTCAGAAAGGAGACAAACTTGGGAAAAAGTAAGTCTACGTGAATTGAGTTTTCCCACTTTTTAACAGGTCAGACTGCACTTTGATAATTTGAATTTTTTTATCCTCCTCGTTAAAGGGATACTTTACTATCAGAAGTTTCGGTAGTTGACATTTCAAAGGGCTCGGAAGTTTCTTTGGCTTACTTTGAAGATAGTAAGCCAAACTTGGTAAATTTAGCCAAATATTAATTTTAAATTTAAATAAATTAATGTTAATTATAATCATATATATAACATATGTATAACATAACATTAGAAATTGATTTAATCTAATAAATTTAAACAAATAATTAACAAATATTGAAGTTAGCCAGAATCTCCTGCCACTTCTGTTGGTAAAGGATTGCTATCACTGTCCAAAACTGAACCCTGCCAGTAAGAGGTTTTCTTGAAAGAGGGAATCATGGAAGAGAAGCCAGCTTAGTAATGGTAGTGCAAATTTGAGGTTATTTGAATAGCTTGGAAAAAAGAAGTTCTGTCCCTTCAATGGAAAGACTTTGAGTTCATATAGTTTGACACCTGAAGTGTAAGTGCTTTGATACCACCACTTCTTTGGTCCCACAAGTCAGGTGGTCTTCTGGAAGTACACACAGTATTTCATTCCCATCGATGAGTCTGCCATGCCCTCATACAGTTAGCTGGTGTTGTTAACGTGCAGTTGAACATAGTGATGGAAGTTCTGCATGCTACAGTGAGTTTGCTTTCTTGCAGAGAGGTTAGCATGGGTATTGCAATAGAATAAATCTTTGCTGGGGTAAGTACAGTGATTACCTTCCAGATACTTGAATACAGTCATAGAAGAGAAAAATAGGTTAAAAGCTAAGGTGTGGGGAGCTAAGGAGAGGCATGCTTGATGCATTATGCAGCATCCAGCCAGGTGAGTATAAAAGGAGACAAGATGAAAGAAACTTTTTATTAGCAGGAAGGGAAATTGCTTCTACTCTCTTTGAGCATCTCCTGTCATTGAGCTATTATTTCTCCACCCTTCCTTTTGCTGCCACTGGGTAGTAACTATGCTCTTTGCAACATGAGGATATCTCTTCATGCAATCCATACAAGTATATTTTCTTGTACTACCAACTTCGCAAAAACATAGGTATGTTCACTGTGCCATTGCAGCAGCTGTGCTCAACATGACTGGCAGTACCTTGTTTTCTTCTTGGATATTAAATGCGCCAATAAACCTCTGGTAATAAGGAAGTGGAACCCTTTGAATCTTTTCAGCATTTGCTTACAATGAGGCTGTTACCTGATGCTGAAAATGGAACCCTTAGGAAGTCTGTGTGGTTTGGAAATGTTGGTAACCCAGATGAGCATACATACTTTTTTCCCCCCCCACCCCCCTTGTTCCACTGTGCAGGCCGTTTAATTATCTGTGCAAAACCCCAGAACTGGTAATGCTTTTGCAAGGCCTTTCAGCAAGCTATGATATCTCTCCTCTTCTGCATTACCTGTTGCCTCACCTTGTTTGCGCTGTCATGGAAGGTGATACGGGTAAGTTAGCATACATTTTTATAATTTTGTTGAATCTTATGGACAGGTGGCTGTGGTCAGTGTCATAGCTGTGTAATTTTAGTTGCTTCCGCCATTAAAACTGCCAGTACATGTGAAGACCTGATGGAGCTTTTGCGCGCGCGTGTGTGTATGTGTGTTGTTTTTTGTTTTTCCAGGTTCTACAGAGGAGGCTATTTTAGGCATTGTTGTATCTACATCACTTTGATTTAGATGTTGATTTGCAGTATTTCAGCAGTAAATTAATTTTGATGTATGAAATTTCTGACTCTTAGAGATGTATTGTAGTACTGCAAAATAATTTTTAGGTAGATTGTATGTAGTCCATATGCAGTTTGACATCTGTGTTTACCTGGTGAATTAAATGAGCTTGGGAACAGTCCAGGACAGCAAGGCTGACTGGCGTGCAGTACTAGCCTGCGTCTGCACTAGTAAGTCTGTTTGCGTGGACTTGTAACTGCCAAATCATGGTTGGGAAAGCTCTTTTGTTGAAAAGGTCCAGATTCATGCCAGGGAATGCTGTAGGGAGTTGCTGGCACAGGTTGCAGTAGCAGGTGTGGAGCATTCCAAAGCATACTTGAATTTCTTGGTAGCAATACAGCCTTTGGCATTTTAGTGACATTGGTATAAAGCATTGCTAGCATGACAGGGACAGTTAGTGCCAGTAATCAATGAACATTGTGGTCTTCAAGTTGTGTGCTTGGTCCACCAGGTGATGATGCCTGTACAAGCTATTAACTTTAATCAGTACGAGGGGGTTATTTTCAAACTGTTGTTCACCTTTTATGATTATGTGTTATCCTTAGAGGAGCAAGAAGAATCTGAGGAGACAGAGAATCAGATTTACATCAGTCATCTTGAAGCTATTCTTCAGAGTATACCCCTGGAAAAGGATTTAGATCACCTGTTGGCTTCGTGAGTCAACTTTGATTATTTTTCTTCCACAGTACTATAGTCACTTCTGGTTTAATAACAGCTAATTCCTGACAATGGCATTAGCATATGAGCATGTTTTTCTGAGTTAATAAGTTGACTCCAAACCTGGATTTTGAAACAGAAACATTCAGTAATCCGGAAGAGCCATGCTTTTAACACTTGTGGGAGTACTTGTGGGACAGAGTGAAACTTCGGGCCAGGAGCAAATATGTACTTACAATAAGTAATGCTTATTAATCCTAACCTCTTTAGCAGTGTGCTTTATAACATTAATAAATACTGTACTATCCAAAAAATGGTGGCTTTTTCTGTTGTTTGTAATTTTAGCAAGTTTCTTGAAGAGTTTATCTCCTGTGGTACAGAGTTTGAAACTAATCCTACCAAAATGGCTGCACTCAATCAAAAGATGCTTCCTCTTATCAGACTTCTTGAGAGAAAGTAAGTTCCATTTTTCTATGACAGACCCACAATCTGTAGAGTGGTGATGTCAGCTATGATCTTGGCTTATTGGGTGTAGTAAGCACAATATTCTTGCCCAAATAAATACAGTAAAAATAACTGATTCCTAATCTTTGTCCAAATTTTATTTTGCTCATCTGTCCTTATATATTTTGTTTATCACTGTAATACATGGGCACAGACCTACTGGCTTTGTACAGCTGTTTGCTGTGTAGCATGACCTTTTCTGCTCAGTATTTATCCTAGTGGTCTGCATATTGTTCATCTGTGTTAAGACATAACGGTTGATTGTCTTTGCAAAGCTACTTAAAATAGCTGGTTCAGTTGAGTGTGTGTGCATTTGGCTTCCTTGTATTTCCCTGTATTCCTGTAGTAAATACATGTTCTTCTGTAATGCTCTGTGGAAAATGTTGGGGGTTTTGTCTGTTGGCAGGTATCCTAAAGCCTTAGACTCTGTGTTGGAGAAGCATCTGGAGTATTGCATAGATGAGGTTGACCAAAATCTTTTTCACCAGTTTATTTCTCTTTCATTAAGCTGTGGCAAATACAAGGTAAGTAGAAGCTCAGTTAATGATCCTAGCTCTTATTCAACTATACGGTCAGAAGGCTGATATTTTGGCAAAGTTCTGCTGTCTCTTCCTCTTTCTAAACATAAATCTCTACCATTCCCACAAAAAACCACCCAAACCCCAACTTACTTAAATGTGATTTTTCAAGGGGGAGCTTGATCAAAACTGTGGTAAAGTCAAAAGCTATTAGAACTTTTAAGTTTGTATTTATCATGAAGTCATGAGTGTGAGCTTTTTTTAATGGTTTAAAATTTATACATTTCCACCTGCCCCAATTCAGTAATTTTTTTCCTTAGGAACATGGCCACTACATATACTGCAGTGGTTGATAATGACAACATGGTTGTGCCCAGCAAGGCCTAATGTTACTTGAAGATTTTGTCAGTGTCAGAGGTGTCTGTTTTGGGAAAGTTGACAAACTTTCCTTATTGTTGCATTGATGTTATGAATGTTTACAGTCAGTAACATGGAAGAATAGAATGACTACAGAGTTCTTCCTGTGCCATTTCTGAAGAGCAATTGAAAATCAGCCTAACACAGAATAACCATGAGTGCAACAGATCTGTCCGAGGAATTTATTATTAAGAGATGGTTAGTATTATGACTGTTTGCAATGATTGACAGACTGAAAGCACTTAGGAAAAGATGATAAACTACATAAAGAAATGCTTCATGTATTTTTGTACTGATTTAACAAGGGCACAGATTCTGTGACTGAATAACAAGTGGATTAACAGAAAAACAAGGCATGCAGAACAAAGGCATATGACTCTCTTCTAGCCTTTAAGGTTCCCGAGATAAGTGCACCCAATTGGACTGGCAGGAATGCCTTTTTAACAGTTTCTATCTGTGCTCTGTCACACTGACATTGTCACTAGAGCTTTCTCAGAATCCTTAGATAAGTGTAGTGCTTTTCTAGGACAAAAAGGTGTCTGTGGCTTACTGTACTTTTCAAGCTATATTCCAAAAGCTGTCTGCCAAAGTGAAGATGACCAAATTTGAAACAGCTAAACAACGTAATTGTTCTCTAATTGATGCTTTTTTGGGTCTGATTTATACAGGTTTTCTTCTGGTACAAAAATTGCTGAAAGAATTTCTCCCGTTATCCTAATATATGTACTTAAATTATTTTCAACATGCAGCGAGTCACTCTGAAATCTGTATTTCAGTTTCTGGAAGACTCTGATACCTCCCTTCTGCTTAGTTTGAATCATCCTCAGCCAGCTGTGCGGGTCCTGGCTCTTCAGCATTTGAAAGATGTTATTGAAACATCAAAGGTTTGTGTCCTGAATCTCTCGCTTACAGAACTGACTTAACATATAATGTCTTCAAAAAGCTGTTTGCCAGACATATCAGTTGAAGATGAGTGGTATATATAACTATTCATATGTCATCCTCTCTGTTTTTCATGGTGTTTTCGGTAGGTTTCTGTCACCATTTCTTCCTATTCTGGAGTCTGGCTGTATTTCTTGTTTATTAAGCTGCTTGTAGTCTAAGATAAAATCTAAGTTTATGGATGCTTCTGTTTTTTCTTTCTTTTGTTGTTGAAGTTAGTCTGCCTGTTATTTGAGATTTAATTTAGATGATGTTACCGCTTTTCTTGTGCTAGGATTCAGATATTTCGT
>WEKW01006004.1:82120-111175 GCA_013389905.1 Sula dactylatra | reverse complement strand
TAAGAGTTCATATTTTTCTAGTCATACCTTTTTCAGTACTTAGTGTGTTTCATTTTGTTTGCTTTTTTCCTTCCTGTTTTTATCTGTGGTGACCAATTCCAGCTCCATGCTGAAGGAAATCTGTTGATCTTAAGGTAAATTATTTTGGAATGTGATCATGCCACCAGGGTAAAGTAACTTAGAGTAAAAAATAGTCCATACATAGACGATCTTATATCTTCACATCTTAACCAATACAATTATAATAGTACATTGATTGCTTTACCTATGGAGGCAAGTTTTAGAAAACAAGAACAACAAGAGAACTTAAGTGACAACCAAAAATCAGAAAGCATGTTAAATTGGTGCCCATTTGAAGCAGCTCTGACCTTTGCAGAAACTTAGATGTCCCATGAGGTTTCCAGGGTTGTAGCATACAGATTTCCTTAGTGACATTTAGGGTATCCTGTTACCATCTGCAAGGGTTTGTCTGATCACAGTAAGCACTAGTGGACTGTAAGCACTGTTAGCAATTCCGTTCCTCATGAGTAAGAAAAAAGAATGAGAGCCAAGAGATTGGTGCAGGTATGAGGAAAATGCCACTGCTTTCGTACCCCTCAGCTGAGTACAGACCCTTGCAGAAGCTGTACCACACTGAATAATTTTCAAGAAGGAGACTCTTGCAGAAGAGGCCTGATAGAGCTTAAAGATGTGTAATTGTAACATGAACTATTCATATCGTGTGCTTTTTTGAGGGGTCTGATGCGGTGAGTCATGGGAACGGTGATAGTTTTTGTGGGCAATGGAGAAAGCTGTACTGTCATTTCTATTTTCAGTGGTTGGCTCTGTGTAGCTTTTTCTTTTTAATTACCAAGAGTAACTTCACCATGAAGCTGTCCTGACTACTCAAGTACTCTGCAGTGTGGGCTGGTATTTTAGATACTTTGAAGGAAAAGATCTGCAAATCTCTGTGTGTAGAAGGGGCAGCTAAGAATCAGTTCAAGCTTGGAAACATGCAAAGGTAAAGCAGATATAGCAGGAGGTCTGGATTTTAGATTTTAGTTGGATTTAAAAAGGCGGGGCATTTTAACATTAAAGGAGCTTTTTTTTTTTCTTGAGAAAAGTGGCAAAAGAACGTCTGCTTTCTCTAGAAACGACCCTCTGTGCTAACAGATTGAACTGTAGAATCTCTCATTGTTGCTGCTCAGACTGTGTATGATCCAGGCAATGAAATAGTAAAGATCCTTCCCCTTTGGAAAGCTACAGTTGCTCCACTAAAGGAGTTAAACTTGCTGGCTGTGTTGTTTTCATCTCAGGTATTGAAAGATCTGCTTTTGGAAATCCAGGGCCTGGGCTCAAAGATGGAGGTATTCAAAAGAGGGGAAAAATTGACACAGCTGTTGTAATATTTTTAAGTTATAATGCCTCAAATTATTCTGTGTAATCGTGAGGGACTTGGTGATATATGTAGACATAATTAATTGTCAAAGATAAAAATGTTGTATATGGAAGCTTCTATCTTAGAAACCACAGACTCTAGCAATTAGTGTCAGATGCATCAATTAGTCTTGCCACTCTCAACTTTTTCTTTTCCGCTATTAATCTATTAAAACCATTAATCTATCCCTGTACAGTAATTTCAGCAAAATCTTTTCTCCTGTTGGAATTGCATGTTCAAATTCACACCATTATTAGTTATAATATACCCAAACCAGGAGGTGTCTGGGATGTCTTGCTTCTGGCAGTAACCATTAACTTGATCACATAAAAGCAGAAGGCTTGTAATCTAGTGCTGACCTGTGTACCTAAAAGCATCTTAACACACATAATCACTCAAGAGTAGTTTTACTTCATTTGCTACAGTAGTAATCAGCCTTTCTGCTCAGCACAGGTGGTCAGTGTAGAGTCCTTATCAGAGCTGGATGGTGGGGTGAGAGCAGGTCACGGTACTGGGTAGGTCTTACACTAAACAGATCAGATGGATGAGAGGTGGGCTAACATACAGTGAGGTCAGACTTTCTAAGTGATGTCAGAATCATAATCTGTCAAGAACAGGTGAGGTAAAGAAGTGAAAGACCTTGAACTGAAGCACTGAAGAACTGAACCACAGCTTTCTCCTTAGCTCTGTGCTCTTTTTCTTCCACTAGACAAGTCTTCTCTCCACACTCTTATTTTCCAGAGTCACTCACTGTCTCCCCACCATTATAGGCTTTGGAAAATGCTCAGCTTTAACACAAGCCTGACCTGTGGAAGCATACATGGTTTCCTACCGCTACAGGGTTTTAGTCTCCATTTTTTCTTAGTATTTTCACTATACTGATCTCTTAGAAGCAGTGGTATGAAACTAATCAATAGTACCTGACGTATTTGCACTTTATATCAGAACGCAGAATACCAGATGAAAGTCATTATTGGAAAGAAATTACACTGCCTGACATCACTTGCTAGGAACTTCCCACTTGCTTTGATGTGTTCAATCAGTTAAAATAGCTCAATGCTACTTCTGCCTTCATGTGCAGTCGGCACGGGACAAGCCAGCTGTAATTCGCAAGTCCTGTGAACGCAGCTGGGTATCGTGCTGTTTGTGCTGAGGAGTCCTCTCTGAGGACACATCCTCACTGTGGATGGCTCTAGTCTTTTATTAGATCACCAGGGTCACTTAAAGGCTGTAGGTCAATTATCATCTTGCTGTGCAGCAGAGAGGTCAGTGCTCTGTCCCTAACCTTGTAGAAATGCATGAAGAGGCTAGGCTTTTCCCATCTTTAGAAAGAAGAGGAGGGTATTGATTATCAGCCAGGTAACAGGGAACATGAGCTTGAACTGGTGGAAGGAAAAGCAGACAGCTATCTCCTGGAGTGCACAACTTTTTGTGGCTTGACTTATCACTACATTTGCAGTGTTTCAGGGACAGAGCACAAGGGCTGAAGGAGGGCAATGAGCCTAGAATACTGTGGCATGCAGTCACAGACATGTGAGCAGGCAGTGACTATCTCAAGACATCCTCTTAAGCATTGTGATTGTTAAAACAGGGCTTGGTGTATTGACCAGGAAGCAGCATTGCTAAGAATAGCTGTCTTATGCAGGTGATGTTCTTTCACCTTGGCGTCTGCTTAAATGTACATTCAAAATCAGGAGGATGCCTAAGAAAGCGGCTGGATGATTCCTGCTGGTCAAAGTTACGGCACTGATGATTCTTCCTGTCAAACCAGATCAAATAGCAAGTTTTCCTGAAGGAGAGGGTCAGTGCACTGTGCTATGGACTTCTGCTGAAACCAAAGCTGATTTCCCATGTCTTAGGGAACAGGTGGTAACCAAAAAGACACATGAATGCTAAGGGAAAAGCTAAGAGGAGAAAGCTCTCTGCTGGGTGGTCTCTGTGCACAGACACCTCTGAAGGAGGTGGAGAGAGAGGGAAGGATTGTCTACACCCAGCTGGAAGAGTATTCCCATCCAGAGATTTACATGCCTGATTTACATTTTGCTAATGCACGGGGAAAATCCTATAACATCTGCTAATAACACCCTTGTGTCTGGAAAGTCTGGTAACCAGTGTGTTCTGAAACACTTTTGGAGGCTGTAGGGAATCCTTCTTGGGCTAAAATACAGAGCTTTCTGAAGTGAGCCGTAACTTTGAAGACTATTGGGCAAAGTGGAATTCACATGCTGTTGGTTCCAAAGTTTCTGCGTTTGTTGGAACCACAGACCTTGCATCAGACTTCTTGCAACAAAGAGAACACCTTCTCCTTGTTTCCTGGTTCTTGCTCTTGATAAAAGGAACCAAGTGACATACCTCCCTGGGGAAATTATTTTTACACTCCTTCGTTGAATACACTCCGTTTCCTTGAAAAACCTTGAGGTTTTTCAGAGAGGAAGAAAGCAGGTTAAACGCACTAAGTGGAGAAAATATTATTCTTATTATATTATTATGAAAAATGATACTCAACTACTGGTGAGGAAATGGATTTTCTTCTCCTCAGTTACTCCACTCTGCCAGGTTCTTTCAGGCATTGAATTATGAAAGGTGGTGGCAGTTCTAACTTGTTCTCATTAAGGTCTCTAATGTGGATACTTCAGTGTCAGTGGATGCTACTTTTGGCACGCAGGTTTCATACATTGTGGCAGGAAGTTGTTCAAAGTCTACCTTATTTTCGTCCCAAGAGTTGTACTGGCTCATTTAAAAGTGCAAATCGCAAGCTTGCACGCCACCTTCACTATGCACATATGTTGCACTGTCCATTAGTATATGTGTATTACTGGTTGGCAGAGTGTGAGTTTCTTTCAGCAGAGAAAGATGTGTCATTGTGAAAAATATATGTAGATTTATGGACATTTTTACATCTTCACAGGCATTTTTTAGTGCATTACCTGAATCCTCCCATGAGGCAAACTACATTAGTGTTATCTTCAGTTTTGCAGATGGAGAAAAGTGCAAAAGGGTTGCAATGCCTGCAGGTATGCAGAAAGCCTGTGGACTTGTCAGGATTAGCTCCTGATTAGTGAGCTGGTGTGAGGCATCATCTGGAGACTATCGCTCTGCATTCCGCACCAGCAGCTGGCCCATCTCCTCCTCCAAGAAGATGCTGAACTCTTTGTTTCTGGTTTGTCTTTACTTTCATGGATAGCTCAGTGCTTGGGTTTGTTTTCGGAGTTTTTCAGATGGTGAAGACAACAAAGTAAGGTAGAGTTTGGGCCTTTTGTGTTTGAAATTTTGGGTGGGGAGGATGGTGATAAAAAGCCAGCAGTGTTATACTTGGTGTTTGGAAGCAAGGGCAAGTGTAATTCCTTCTTTGCAACAGTGACCAGATGAACTTGTCCATTGTGCTGGGATTTAGCCATCACTTCGTGCCCTAAGTACGTTAGAGCCTCCATCTGCTTGGATGACTGTAGACTTTCTCCATCTATCAGTGGGTGTCCACTTGAGGAAGCGGGAATGGCTAGATGTGAGCCCAAGCCAAAGCTGCTGTCTCCATGTTTCTCTGCCAGCTAGAGTTATGCGCAGCTGGCTGACAGCTGGGACAGGGGTCAGGGGGACTGCATGTTTGCAGCCATGGATCGTTACAGCCTGTCAAGAAGAGACACAGCAAGAGTAGTACGCCTTCAAACTCTGCCCTAACAGATGGCTTGTTAGTCCAAGGAAAGCAAAATGGCCATACATTGACCTGAGTACAACTGGCTGACGTGCCTGCTGCAGTGCCAGCAACCCTGGCAGCCCCTTGAAGAGCCAGGTGGTGTCTGTTCTATCCAAATGAAGGTGTGTTGTGATGGTTTGGTTTCAAGCTACTCCATTCTGAGTACAGCCTGCTTCCCCGGACTTCAGCGTTTCCAAAGGCTACAGTTACCTGCTGAGCTGAGCCTAGATATATGTATGTGTCTGTCTGTCTGCCTCTCATGATTCGGGCCTAATCATTTTCACATTCAGTATCTTGAACCAGTCAGTTTGCTCTGTCAGCAAACGAGCCTGATTATCATGTTGTTTTGGATAGACCATCTTTCATCGATGTGTTTGTTCATCACCTGGCACAGTGGAGTCCTGGCATAAGACAGGTTTCTAAGCACAGGAAGTCATTTATTGTGGCAAATACTGCTGGTTCAACCTCTGTAACTGGTCTTCCTTTCAGTTGAGCATTCCTAGGGCAACTGCAAAAAAAAAATTCCCTTTTATAGTGATATTCCCCATGCTACTTTGTATCTTATTCCAATGATAAACTCAGACAGGGCTTCCAGGAGACGTGCCAGTATGACATCCTGATCCCCCACATGGGGCTTTTAGCACTGGTGCTGCAGTACGTCAGACAAGAGCACTACGCCAGCACCACTCAGCAGAGCTTTCTGACGATGCAGTCTGTTCACATATGTTAAGGGTAGCTGGTGATATTCAGCCATCTAAGAGTGGGAAGTCTCAAATCTAATAAATGACTGCTTATCTAAATCCCCAGCTCAGTGATATTCTCCAGGACTTGGCACATTGCTTGCCTCAACACATGGCTGAAGACACCTTAGTACAGCAACTGAGCCCTAAAGCAGCTGGGAAACATGGTGGTTCCTGCTCCTGTGTTTATTACTTTTCAGCCTTCCCGTGCTATCGTGGTCTGTGATTCCAGCTGACCTGTTTATTATACCGTTTTAGTCCTTTGGAAGCCTTTCAGCATTAAGACTTTCTAGGGTAACACCCGGTAATGCTACCATTTCTTCCTCTGCCACACACATTCATCTCTCGTAGTTGTGTTGCTTCTCCAACTCCACTTCCTCCTTCCTGTCAGCCTCCCTTCCTTGCAACATCCCTTACCTCAGCTACCTTGTTATAACATAGCAAATGTGCTTCAGTCAAGCTCTATTTCAGTACTAAACAAAATGTAACTACATTTCTTGACAGAGGCAAGCAGGACTGGGATCAGAAAGTTACTTCTGGGAATTCTGAGAGTACATTCAGCTGTGGAAGGGTTCATGACACTACGGGGCAAGTAGCTCAGCATCACCCTAATGTACTCAGATTCACTGATGAGCAAGCTGTCTTTTGCAGCTCTTGAACAGTCCTGTTATTACTGGAGAGCAACATTTGATTGCCTAGAGCTTGGCAAGCCAAAGCAAAAGAAATGCTGGCCGATTCCAGGCTGAGCCCAAGCCTGGTGACATGAGTGAGGGGTGCTGCCCGATTTTGGTGAACTTTAGATTAGGTAAGCACCAACACCACCTGATAATGCTCATATCAAGCCATCTCAGTCCAGAGTGCTCTGTGGGACAGGTTAAAGTGAGGGGATCTAAGCCCTCCCTACCCCTAACCACAGAAAGCACGTGCAGCCCTTGTGTGGGCAGTCTGCCCCATCCCCAGGCTTTGACCCAGTGGAAGGCAATTGGCACAGCACTTGCAGAAACTTCTTTTTGCCACTGAATTGTAAGGGTCAGAAAAAGAGGGCAAAGCGGGTGAGTGGTGATTGGATGAAGGTTTCTCATGTGGGTCTAGGAGCTGCAAGGTGAGATGCCAGTGCTCTTTTCCAGCATAGGTTTGTGTTGTGCTTGTGGGAGCACCTCCGTCCTTTCAGCCCTGGAGGGATCTCAGTCCCTGTTTGCTCCCCAGAGGCAGCCTCAAACTCCAGCTCTCTGCAGGGAAGGGCAAATGCCACCTTAAATGCAAGATGATGGTTAGATCTGAGTAAGGAATACTTCTCCCTGACAAAGGAAGCTCTTGGGACTTCAGCATATTCTTACTCTGTGCTGGTCCTTCTCAGACCATCTGAGAAGGCAACAAGAAACCCCAGAGGTCAAAGTCCGCCACCCAGGAGCAGTCTGTGTGCCACTCTGTCCAGGCCTGGAGTATGAACCTGACCTCCACACCACAGGCGAGTGGCCAGATTTTCCACAGGCCAGGTGAGAGCTTGACCCACAAGGTAGCAAGGCCAGTTTTGCTCCAAGCCAGTGAATATTCATTGTCCATCTAAACAGGATCAGTTCCAAAGAGGGAGATTGAGAGAGGTGGGTCAGGAAAATGCCTTTCCCATGCTATTGAGTACTTTTATGCATGGTCAGGACAAGCATAAAGCAAAATGGAAATGAGTTGAAGAGGCTACATCTCCTCTCAGTAGTTCACACCCAAATGGAATTAATACAGGGCTTTTCCCTCACTCACAGGACGCAAATCTCCATCAGAAGACAATTCATTGCCTCCCAATTCTGTGATGTGTGTTCAGTATGCATTTCGCATTCCATGTAGATATGTCATTATAGATCTCTTTCTTGCTTTTGATACTTACAGCAATGAAAGCCAATGCCTGGCCTCCTTCCCCCTTCCTGACCCTATCTATTTTTCTTTCCTGTAAGCTGTTTTCTACAATATTGGTTTCAAGTGGCAGAAGGAAATACACTCATGGGATTTACTAACACATACAGTATAGTGTAAATTATACAGCCTTCTATCTGACAGCCAAATTGATTTCAGAAATATCCCCATAAATAATATTTACAGTGAGTTACAAAATGCATCTTTCAGTCCCCCATAAATATGACAGCTTTTTGAAACTGAGACCATTTGCACGAGGAACAAAGCAAAACACTGAATCACTGCCGTGGTTCTCACCAGTCTGACATATAATGCATTATTTACCAGCAAATGTTAGCTTTCCCACATCTCATAATGTTGGTATTTCACATAATGGGTGGGACTTGTGTCTTTTTTGTTCAGTGTCTGGATTTGGAAGTGAAAAGAATTCAAATCTCAGATGAGGGAGGAATCATCCTTTGGTGACTCAGGGATTCCAGTTGCAGGTAAATCAGCTGAAAGATTTTACTCTCACTAGTAGTCAGATGATGATCAACAATCATGCCATGGTGCTTTGCTTTATTGTGACATGCCAGGGAAAAGCTGGGAATGTCTAATCTCGCAGTAGAGCACTCCTTGCAATGAGTGTTTGTTCCAAGTGCAGACCACCTCTTTGACATCATTCTGTCCCCAGGTTTGTGGAAGAACATTATCAAGCAGTAGCTGTTCTTTTCCTCACTGAACAGAAACATAAACTGAGTCTCAGAAAGGGGAAGTGCCTGGCTTAGGTCATCTAGTTACACGTTGGCAGAGTACAGGTGAGAACCCAAACCTCCATATACCACCGGCTCTTCAACTGCCTTCTCTTCAGTATGTGCTGAGGCTGCGCAGTGTCTCATCGGATTGCACCCATTCTCTTGGATGCACCCGCAGACATCAGTGATAAGGTACCTCAAAAAGCAAGAAGCCCCCCTGCCAATTCCTCTGTACTGCACGCCCCCCCATCTTGCGCTGTAGAAATATGTGCATGTTCTTACTGTTGATAGGTTATCTAATGTCTGTGGCAGGATGAGCTTTTAGTCATGCTTTCTAGATTAATTGTAAAGCAGAACGCATACAGTGCTTTAGAAATGTATATGTTTATGTCACTGCAGTAGTGTATATTCACTTAACACACAAAGCTCTGCTGTTTATCGCACACCTTTAAGCTTCTCTCCCCACTGTTCTCTCATCACAAACTGCCCTGCAGCACAGTTGAACAGCAGAGTAAACCACCTCAAACAGCTTATATTTATTCTTTTATTCTGCCTTTTTTTCCCAAATATTTTCTAATATCCCTTTCTGAGTATCAATCTTCTACACTTAAAAACAACTTAGATAAAAAGGTAGAAAGAGGAATTTCACTGGAAGAGAGCTGAGAGCGTTTCTGTAGAGGACAACTCCAGAAGAGCAAGAGTGCAAAAGCATCTAAAGATGGCGTATTTTTTTTCATATCTCAAGAAACTCTTTTGAAGTGGGTTTGGCTCTAAGTAATGATGCTTTTGGACATCTCATACCTGACTTGAGATACTGTTTCCAAAGAAGCTTAGCAATATCCTCGCTTGCCCAAGAGTGGTCCCAGACCATTCCTCAAGACACAGCCAAGCATTCAAAGCCTAGGTGTCAAGGCACAAGGTACTTCAGCTGCTGACAGCATTTTTCCTTGCTGCCCTTCTGGTGTTTACATCTTGTTGAAAAATCAGCTGAGCAGCACTTACAAGCAGCAACAGCACTGTGTGCTGTATCTCCTGGAGACATGATCCCGCACTGCTGCTTTGTGCAGCAATGGGGAATGAAATCCCCAATGTGAGTTGTAGGGCATGTTTCCATTCAAAGCATCAGGACTATCCCAGGGAAAGATGAGTCCCATAGTGATGTATGGTAATTTCTTCAGACCTGGCTACAGAGCTCTGAATCACACCAAAACCAGGCCGAGTCCCACTTCTGAGTGTTGGCACCTGGCACGAAGGCAAGTGCATGCAGTGCAGCTGAAATTCAGAGTGGCTCAAGGCAAAAATGTAATTCTTTTTCCCTCCAGAGTGCAGGGCTTTCCTTGCTCCTCAGCCTGTACTCATATGATCTAAACGGGCTTCCTCTGAGACCTTTACAAACTTAAACCCATACAGGTCTTCTCTCTCTTCATTGCACACTCAGTGCTCAGGATTTGCCATGGAGTACCAGCATTGCATATGGTCTGGGGTGTTCTTTGTTGTCACTAGTTGTCCCAGTCTAGAACAGGGGAGGGAAGGAGTGCATTTGCATTTGTTCACTGGGTTATTACCTATTGCAGCCCTAGGTCTGTGGTTTCTGTTTGGTCCTTAGGAGTCAACAAACAGAAGTCCCAGTCCTGCCGGAGTGCCTAAGTGCTGAACTCACATTTCCCCTGCAGATACCACAAGGCACACGTATCACAGGAGGTGGCTGAGACTAGACCTCTACTGCTATGGATTTGGGGTCAATGTCTCTGACATCAAAGCTCTCCGTATGGTCTGTAGGCTTCTTACATACAGCTCTTGGAGCTGGATGGAGCCCATTCAGATCTCCTGCAAGTGTCTCAGTTAGTGAGCAATTATGAAATTTCACATTGTTCCAGTGCCCAGAAGGGCTCAGAAAAAAGCCCAGCAACTAAAGCCCCCATCACGGCTGAAACAGGCTGTAGGTGAAGACATTATCTTCCAGAGCACAGGCCAAATGTGAGACCTCTCAGAAATGGACTCTAGCTCTTCCAACAGTCTTCTAGGACCAGCACTACAAAGAGGAAGTCTTACTTCTCATTGTGATTTAGCTTAAAGAGTCCAAGGTGGTGATTCTTCATGTGTTACAGAGAGGTATTACAAAAAGCACAAGAAGGCAGTGTTGAAACTATATAAATAATGTTACTGTAATTGGATTTTTACAGAAGCCTATGGTAGGCAAGGGACGTTTCACGATTTTATTAAAGCTAGTTAACATCAAAAATACAAATCATATCAAGTGCAAAAGCCAATACTATTGGTATGGGAAAAGTGAATCTCCTCCAGAAGCGTGTAAAAAAATATGTGCTTCTCTTCACAACTGCTGTATTTCTAGACATAATAACTAAGTAAATGACACCTAGTAGCCAGGCAAGTTTTAATATGGTGTGATAGAGCGAACACGTTCATGTCTCAGGCTGGCCTCCATTTAGTACTGCAGCAATCTGCACTAACAACTATCTTTACAGAGGTCACTGTTAGATCCCATTAACCTCTATAGCAGGCTGGTGGCAAGCACTCAGAAAATAATCAAGTGCCTGATGAGAAAGGCTACAACGCCTTGACATGGACTTCATGTTAACAGATCACAGGGTAGTGTCTGACTTGGCAGCCAAGTGTGACTTGGCAGCCAATTATGCTTCATCTGAAAATAAGGATGCCAGCCCTGTTGGGGAGAGATGCACTGTCACCATGATTTGCAGAGGTATGAAAGGATAGGTATGGCCAAAGTCAGTCAAGATGCTCCCATCAGGCCATAAAAACTAGACTGCCTCAATAAGGAAGATACCAGTCACAAGGCCATGATGGGAGGCGGATCAAACACTCATTACCCAGACAGACTCCCACCAGGGAAAACCAGGCAGCAATGTCCCTGTGTGGCAGAGGTGGGATTTCATTAAGGATTTCATTGCTTTGCTCTAAGGGGAGAAGAGTGCAAAGGAGCCCCAGCCCATGGTAGCCTCAGGGCAAGGGAATGTGCTTCTTCCTTGCAGGATGAGGGTTGCTCACTGGAGGGGCTCTGCAGACTCAGCACAGGGCCAGCCCTCACCTGGGTGCTCAGGAGCCCTGCGAGCACTTCAGTGCCAAGCAGTCACTGAACAGCAGAGGGTGGCTCTCCCCTGGGGCCAGGGCTGTTGGGAAACGCTAGGGAGCAAAAAGTCTGGCTCAGAGACAGGATGCACCCAACAAATCCATGCAGGATGGCTCCTTGCACAGCTTTCAGTGCCGCTGTCAGAAGGACTTAGGTCTGGAGAGTGAAGATTTGAGTTGCATCTTGGACCGCTTCTTTCTAGTAAATCCTTGCTTCTGACAAGCAGGGATTGCTTCTGACAAGCAACAGCTTGCTTCTGAAGCTGATGCCCGCTTCAGCACACAGGTTTGTCACCTCCTGTTTGTCCCCTATTTTCTTTTAAGCCTTGCTCAGATGTGACTTACAGCTGGTCAATAGCTGTTCATGTGCTACATGAATACCTGTTTGTAAGTTCAGGTGTATCCTTCATGAAAAAACAAGGTGACCAAGTAGGAAAGGAAAAAGGAGTGGCATGTTCCTTCAAGCTCCAACCCCAGCTTGACTCACCTTGGATGTTGTGTCAAAATGATGCCAGACTCAACAGATTGTCCCTGTGGGGACACTGTCCCACCCACTCTTCTGTATTTGAATGAACAGCAGAGTATCAACATGGCATCACTCAACTTCACAATGAACCTTCTGCTCACATAACTAGTGATCTTGCCCCTCCGACCTACTATCCCAGGCATCACAGTTTTGTTTTATAACATCTGCAAGTGTTTAAAACAGAGTTGTTCCCCTTTAACAACATGAAGCACTGGCAAGTGCCCCTCAGAAGATGACACTGCTTGGAAAAGCAGTCATGAGCTGGCCCCTCAGTTTGTACACATTTAAAATAGCCAACATATGATACCAGAGGAGCCATTCAAATGTCATGGTGTTCCCACCAGTCTCTGTTAGCATCTTCCTCCATCTTCATCTGCAGGAATCGCCTCCCCAGCCCACAGCTGCTCTCCCTGTTTGTGGGTGCAGCTGCGCCCCAGCGATGCAAATGGTAACCCTGAAAAGCAGAAGGTGCTGAAGCAGACCGACAGACTCTGCTGTTATTAAGGAGGGTGCTCAGCAGGCTTTGAGCCAACTCAGTGACTATCTCGCCCTTGGGAAAGAGACTACTTTGCAGCAGCACAGCGAGACTGCAGGAAATCGGGTGAGGTCCTGTCCTCCCTACACAGAGCATGGAGGATCTCGGCAAGATGCTGGAGGTCTTGGATGAGGTTTTGCTAGCAAGGTGAAAGACCCTCACAGGACAGGGCTAAGGGTTAATCTTTCAGGCAGAGCAGAAATCCGCCCCAAGGACTCATACCCAACTGGCTGGGGCTCACCCTGAGCTGTTCACAACACGCACTGAAAAACTGGGAGTAAGTTTTAAAAAGCAACAGCTTTATTCAAAAGCCCCAGATTAAAAAGCTCCAGCTGCATTGTGCAGGACTGTTTCCAGCTAGACTCTCCTTCCACACCAGCAGCAGCAGAAGGCAGAAGGAACCCAAAAGCAGAGAAAATACTCCAGAATTGTTTATGCGACTTTTTCAAGTAAGATCATGCACAACAGCTTGTTCCCCAACTACCAGCACACCTGTGACCTTGGCTGGCAGGTCTGGGACAGATTCCTCCAAACTCCTGAGAGATCAGTGATTGATGTGGTTTCCTTTGGGACTGTGTTTTAACTAGGTATGAGAATCTCCATTTTAAGAACCACTGTGACTCAACCTCACTTCTTTTGCCCCAGCATGACATGACTTGATCACATCTCTTCTCAGTGTTTTTCCCCATACAGGCTCCATTTTCCCACAAACCTCATCAGTGAGCTCAGCAAAAGCAGTCTCATCTACAGAAGTCGGATCAGGCCCCTTCAGGTAGGTCCTGAAGTGTCTTGGCAGGACCCTAAGGAATTGGTGGCTCACCCAGGGACTGGCCAGGCTGCAACTGTCCTGAGGATTACTAAAGGCCCACAGTCACCAGGCAGGAACAATGTCTGCAGCTGTAGGACTTTCTCCATCCCCTTTTCACTTGGTGTCTCTGGGAAGAGGTGCTCTGACCACCTTCCATTCACTCCTGGATCCTCTGGGAATGGTGTGTGGTTCTCCGCTATGAGTCCTGCATCCACATCTCTTCCTTAATGCCATCTGTTTTCTCTCCATACTTTTTGATTAACTGTCTGCTCACCTCCCTCTTCTTCCACAGTTGCCCAGTTGCTCTCTCACCCTAGCATTAGCACCAATAATGAGAGCTCTTGTTTCTATCAGGGAACAAATTATTTAGGGAGGTGCAGAATTCAAGGCAAGGTTTTCCTTCAGAGCAGAAAAATATTTAATAATTAGCTTATCATATTTGATTGTGGATCTGCAGACCCTCCCACTTCTGGAGTTGGGGCCATTGGTTGAGGTTGGGAGATATCTCCCTGTTTCCTGGCCTGAGTGTCCTTCCAAGCAGCATTTTTTCTAGGTAACATTTTCCTGTGCCTTCGACGCCTTCATGGAGATGTGAGTGTAGGATTTGCAGCTCTCTGTCTCCCTTTGCTTCCCTAATTTTGACCTGGTGATCTCCAGTCCTGGTTAGTTCATGTTTTGTCTTTCCCTTGCATAAGGGTGTTCAGTCTTGGCCATGGGACAAGCCAGAGATGCTCTGTGGATGTTGCAGTGCCTGTCTTCAATAGGAGTGATTCCTTCTCACTCTCTGTGCAGTGAATAGTCTGTCTATAGTGAAAACTGTAATTACTCCTGGGCTGCCATGGCAGTTACAGACTTCCAGTCCAACAAAAATGGACTACAGCCCTCCAACCCAAAGCATTCCACTCATTTAAGCTGCCCCCCCAAGTCATCAGATTGGCAAAGAGACAACAAATGGAGTGGAAAAAAGTACAATGCATGAGATTTTTTGAACAGTAAATGATACATCTTAAACTGTTACTATTTTCCCTTCTCATTCATCTTTGAGTCCATAGGAAACGTGGGTGGGTTAAAAACGCAAGGTTCTTTGGACTCCACCTATGTGCAGGTGTAATTCTGCATGGGCTGTCTCAGGACTGCTGTATGTGGCATTTTTGGTTTTGTTTTTCAGGAAAGCTTAGTGACTTACTAAATAGTATTGAGCAGATAAGGTCTTAAATCAATGTTCTGAGCAACTGAAAGTCGGCCAAAGAATGGAACGCTTTACTTGAGAAAGCAAAACTTTGCTTCTAATTGAATTAAATGTATTTCTTATGTTGGCTTGAGAAAAACATTTTCTTGGAGCAGAATTAAAACGACAATTTCAGCTTAAACCAAGTGGACTGAATGCACCATGGCAGATGCTGTGCTGGCTCCATGCCCTTGTAAGTGCAACTGTCAGGAGGACATATTTCAAAGTGAAGATACACACACACACTCTGACTCTACTTAGCTCTCTGTTCTCTGTAACAGGAACGTCTGCCTCCGTCCCCAGCAGACAAGATTGTAGGAGGACATTGTATTAATCATCCATCCTGATGACAATGAATGTTAAAACTAAAACATCAGGTCTATCTGCTATAACCTGCTGAAGTGCACAGCCTCACCCTGATAAGGAGAGAGGTATGTGTGTCCCCTTTCACCCATGCCAATGTTGGTAACTAGCAATTATGAGTTCCCAACATGACACACTGCAGAAAAGCCTCAAAGGCCTCAAAATCATAAGCCCTGAAGTCTTACCATGCTAGCCACTCAGTTAGGCAGTATTTTGATAATCTTGGGCATAATTTTGTAGCCTGCCCCAGTGAGTGAATGTCTCACATCATAGATGTGTTTTGTCTGGGGTGAGTGGGGAGGGAATGCAAAATAAGGTCCCTGCAATTAACAGCAAATTCTGAATGAACCGTAATCCTATCTAACTTAAAACCCAGAATAAGGAATAATGCTGTGGCAGTGTAATGTCCATGGCCCACAAAACCTAATAAAGCCAGGACTTGCTACGTGCTCTGATTCTGCAATATGAAAGGTATTTTAAAGGAAGGTGTTGAGTGCATGAAACACCCACTGAATAATGCATGCCTGGTTGGAAGTCTGCAATAGCTAGCTTCTCAACAAGGACAGAGCACAGCCCAGCGTGTGAGACATAGCTAGAAACATAAAACTCATGGCCTAGCTCTCCAGTGCACCGCAGAAGTACAAGGCTACTATAAACCCCATCTACCCAGAACTTGGGTGTTTGGGCACAGAAATGGGGCCATGCCAGAAATGCAAAGGGGGTGTTTCTTAGTCCTTTGCAGCATTTGATTATTTCTTAATAGTCAAAAAGGGTAAGTGCTGCTCTTGACATATCCTGATTTTCTTTCTGACTAGGTGATTCTTGGGTACCAGCTCTTACAGGACTCTCAGAGGAGTTGCATTTATCAATACTGACCTTGCAGATGAGGGGTGCCACAAGTGGATGTGGCTGAGACAATGGCCATACCCTGTTACTGAGCTGTGTTGTGGCCTTTGGCAGGTCATATCACACCTCTTCTGGCCTTGTATTTTTGCCTTTTGGTAGAAATTGCTTCATGAGGGAAATTGTCTCCTTCAGATAAAACTAACATACTAATATGATGTTGGTCTCATTAGAGCACATTAACCACTCCTGAAATACAATAATTATATGCTGAGCTGGAGAAGTCAAATGAGTTAAATATTGTTAGATAAAACATAGGCTTCAGGATCATGAATTTGAGGACCTGCCAGAAAAAAAAGGACCATCAGTACTGAAGAAGTTCGGCTAATAAGCAAATACTCTGTGTGACAAAAGTTGACAGTTAAACACCACATGTTCTTCCCCATATCCAAATAATTTCTGTAACAGTTCTGTTCATAATGGTTCCACAGTTTACAAAAGTGATATTGCTTTTATTTCAGAACAAACACTGCCTGTAAGTGAGAAAAAAGACATCAAATTGTAAAACTCAAGGGCATCAAACAAAGGAATAAGACATATTGTGAGACAAAATCAAGACCAACTCTTCTTCACAAAAGCACTCAGTAACTTTTTGTTTTTTGATTTTTCACTCACTTTATGTCACTATTAGAAAAAAAAAAACCACCTCGTAGCACTCTGATGCACTGTGAGCATTTCCTCTATGGCATCAGATGCCACTGCAGGACAACAAGAACAGGACAACAAACAGGATAACTCAAAGTCAGTCTGAATTGTATGACACTTACCAACCCTGGGGATTTCCTCAGTTTTCATATACAGAATACTCAGTCTTTTGCAAAACATGGAAAAAGATCCATCATCCCGCTTGGGATATTGGACATACACTAAATGCTTTCCTTGGATATTTATTGACTCTTACAAACAATATATGCATAGGCAGAAGAGAGCTGTTCGGTTACAGCCACTGCTCCTAGTGCCTTGACACTGTTGGGGGCAACAGGGAGAAGCTTGCAATCATTGAGAGAAACCACAGTAGTCCCTGGCACCATGCCTTAAAGCAACCAGTCCTATTGCTCTGTATGTTCCATCCACTAATATACGGAACAAGTTCATTTTGCAGAGTACTGCAAGTGCCCACCTCTCCTGCAACTCCAGACTTGCCCTGGGCACATGGGCAGAGAACGGAGCTGAGGTCTTCTCTAGGAAACCCTCCACCCTGTGCTGCCACAGGGCCATGACTCTGGAGCCCACCACAGAGCATTCCTGATCCACCAAGTACAGCCACATCAGCAAAGAAATGAAGGGCAAAAAACTGCTAGAGATTAGAGGAGTAGCCACTGGGCTTTTGTACCTCCTATTCGTGCTTAAGGAAACCTCGCCATGACTGCTTTTAATGCCAACAGCCACCAGAAGGTCCCAGCCCGGCGGCAGTGACTGCAGGAGGAGCTCCAGCAGGTCAGCACCTCTGAAGAACAGGTTTCCTGATCAGTTACTGAACAAACAGTCTGATTTTCTGGGTGCACTCAGGTTTCAAAATGGTTTGTGTCAGAACAGCTTCTTCTGCTCCTTTCAAAGACAAATAAACCCTATCCTGGCCCAGCTTCTGCTTTTCCTCACTCTTAACTGATGATCTGCTCTGCAGGACCCAGAATGGCATTTTCTAACAGGGAATGCCTTTTACCATTGTCCATGAAACAAAAGAAAATGATGACAAATAGCATTTTACCTCTGCAAGTAATGCACACAATGCACACCTGAAACCCTCTTCAGGCAGAAGCTCCTATTTCCACAACATAAGCTTGTCTGGAAATCCTGAACATCCTCTGCCTCCTCCGGCAAAGAAAGACTGCCAAGGCTTCCCAGGATAAGCCTCTAAAAAAGCACCCTGACAGAAGGGAATAATGTTCACAGCCTGTGAGGGTTTTAGGTAGCAGCTTTCCCTAGTAGATGTTCCCTGCTAAAGTTGATGCTACACTGTGTTTCAATATGCAGCAAATTACTTTCCGAAAATTAAAATAATGCTGTGCAAAAGCATTTGAAATACAGGAGCAATACTATATTTTACAACATAGAGATCCTACAAATCAAACTAGTACTTTAAAAACGATAATTCAAGCAATTTGAGGAAGGGAGAAGCTGTCTTTCAAAAAAAGTACAATGAAATGTCATTATTTTATCTTTGCAATCATGTACCTATTGACTGAAGCTGTGATTTCAAGGTGTTATACAGTACTAGAAAATCAATGACTGTATAGTGGGCTCAGTAAACCTCATCAATTCTCTCACAGCCCTGCAACCCAGTGAAAAAACCAGCCATATCCTTCCATTAGAACAGAAGCAGATTGCACATCATCAAATTGCACAACCCTGACTCTGCTTTAGGTCTTCCAGGTTTTCTTTTTTGTGGCTTAATGCCTTGCCACAGTTCCAGCTGACATGAAGTTTTCCTCTCAACAGCAAGTGGACTGAGCCATAGCTGTAGCAGTTTAAGGCAATCATTTTTACAATTGACCACTGATTTTTGAAAATCACATCATTTGGTTGCCAGGCTTGAGAAACCTTAGAACGCTTTCATTTTCAAAAGATGCTGAGTGTTTGACTTCCGATATAAGCCCCCTTTAAGATGTCTCAAAACCTGGACAGCCCCAAACTGCTGATTTTTGAGTTAAGTGCTCACCATTTATAAATTACGGACTGAAAATGCTGTAGTTTGGGATGCTGTAATTAATTTCATCTGTTTCTTTATTTGGTAAAGCCAACAGTAGTTTCTAGCAGTGCCTGCAGATCCAGTGTATATGACCAGGTATTGAAAAATATCTATATTTACAACACACCAAACAAGTAGAGAAAATTGTGAACCATCAAAAAATATGGTTCACAAGGGAGTGACTTTTGTACAGTAGCTCTGAAAGAAAGCATAGGCACTTCTGCTGCAAAAGTTCTTGGTCCCCAGAACTCAGACTCCTTTCTCCGAGCTACGCTTGCTAAGGAGGAAAATCAATGATACACGCACCCATTGCTGCCTCTGATGAGGAAAAAGCTCTCCACCACCTCTTTGCTCAGAAGACCTGGCAGTGGTGAAGGAGACCACTGTCCCCCACTTTTCAGAATAAGGCTGTATTCATCCCCAAAATGGGACTGCACCATGTGCAGCCCTCCTCAGGGAGAATTTAACATCCTGTCCTTCCACTTTTTGCTCTTGGCTGAAAGCAGCTCACCACATCACACTAAAGCTACCAGGTGAAACACTTTCTTGGGACGCTGGCTGGTGAGAGCAGACAGACGACAGAGTTCCTGGAGGGAGCTAGGAGGGACAAACTTCCTGGAAGCCTGAGTGAAGGAGACAAAAGTAAAACTTTCACAGTGCTCCAGCTTCATTTTTTTCACCCGCTTGGGGAGGACACCCCTGAGGGAGTGGAGTCCCATCCTCTGCTCCTCGTACCAGACATTCCCCATGCTGCTGACCAACTCCCGGGCCATGAGGTAGAAGGGAGACTTGGCCTCCATCTGCATTGGGGGCCGGTACTTGTAGAGGAGGCAGTATGGGCAGAGCTTGTGCCCTTTCGAGTGCTTGTGGTAGATCCGGCTGTAGCATGCCCTGTTGGCATTCACCCTGTTTTCTTGCTTCACACTATCTGTTCTGGTAAAAAATTGCCTGTTCTGGGAGTCTTTGAGCAATTCAATGTCGCCAAACATTAAGTCCATCTGCTCCTGTAAGGTTTGGATATTCTGGTACTGGCTGTTGTATTTCACCGCCATGGACAGTAGGGCTACAGGGCTGTCATTTCCCAGACATCCCGTCCTCCACATTTCCTCATCAGAAAGTGAGAAGTAGACAACATTGTGAGAGCGAGTAGCAGACACCTCTGCCTTGCTCGGGACCTTGAGCATCTCCTTGAGATTTCTGGTGGAAGAGATGAGGTGCTGCTGGTGATGGAGAAACCAGCACCAGCATTCTTGAGGACCTGGTCCAGGCCTCGCTGGATAGCATGGAGGGACGTGGCTAGAAAGTCAGACTCATCTGTTTTCTTTGCAGTGATGTAAAAGTCCTCCAAGAGTTCACTGCTGGGATCTGGAATAAGAAGAAGGGGAAAAAATGTGTCAAGGTACTTATGGGAAGGAAATGCATCGCAGGTGGGGAAGACACATCTAGGGCTTCTCCATGCTCTGTCTGAAGAAACATTCAGCAGCTTCCATGCTTCCGCAGAAGTTTGTTTCTGGGCAGCCTTAGAGTCTTGGGAAAAGGCTACATGTTAATCTAAACAAAAGACATGCAGTGAAAGCTGATGGTGTAAGGATGATCAGACAGACCAGATCCATTTCACTGGCTGGCACCACTTTTACACCAGCTATAGAAATCCAGATTCAGAAGAAAGGAGCCAAATTCCTGGCTTTTTTGATGTGAAAGAAGGTTTCAGTCACACTCACACTGAGATGTGACTGTGTGCAAACGAGTGACCTACCACTTGGGTGTAATACACGGTGCTTTTGCAGTAATGTATATATGGTAACTTTTCAGATGGAAAAGGAGGAGGAGAAAGAGAAGAAGGATGCAGAGAAGGAGAAAGAGAAGCAGCAGCAGCTTCTTCTTTTGGCCATGAGATGTCAGTATTGCAGTCAGGCTGCCAGTCAGGCTGCCTTAGCCTGCCAATGTCTTAGCTCAACCTAACAGAGAAACTTAGTTATAAAAACGTGAGCGGGGCTTTTTGTACTTTGGCCCTTAGCCACAGTCCTTATTTTTTGTTTGTACACTCATTTTGCTGGGAGTTCATTTTTGGAGAAAAGTCCTCCAATGCTCTGAATTGCATTGGCTAGCTCTGGGAGCACAAATCATGCAAACAGTATGTCTTTAGGGTAACAGCAGGAAGCAGTGTGAGGCCAAGGTTGTGTACGAGGGTTATGCACATGGAAATCTTTAGTATCACCCTGGTTCTCTAAGCTACTGGCTCAACCATAAAGGCAACAGGGTGTGAATTAGAAAAGGTTACAGCTTTATTGAGAGAAACTTGGAAGGTCCCCAAGGCCACAAGGGTGTAAATAAGACTTAAACCCCATTTCTTTTCAAACTTTATGATAAGTTCATTTGACCCAAGGGGCCGGTTCCCATCACTGAAAAAACCCAGTATTTTGCTAAGTTTTCTGACCTTAGTGATGTCCGTGTAATCTCTGAGTTCTTTGGTCATGCACCAGTATCTCCACACGTTGAGAGCATAGAGGGTGGCCTCGGTGATGTTGGGGCTCACAGTCCTGATGCACAGGTACTTGAGGTTGTCGTCAAAATTAAAGATGGGAAACTTGTTAAACTTAGTTGAATATGCTGGAAAACAAACAAAGACAGGGGATAAAAATAGCTTGTCCTAGTAGTGACATGCTGCCACCGTTTCTGGCTAAGAGCAACTTGGTGTTTTTCACAAATTGTGAGGAATTTAAGAAAGATGAAACACAGCACTTCCCTGATGATTTCCCATGAGTTTGTGCACTGAAAACTCAATGCGGCAGGAAGGGCACCAACATGAAGTCACCCTAAGGTTGCCGCAGAGCTAAAAAAGTGCTGCCACACAGAGCCAGTAATAGAGAGGGAGTAACACAGCATCTTTTACCTTGCTGCAGAAACAGTGGGAGGATGACAAACACAAAGGTTTTTCCTTTGTTAGTCGACTCAGGAGCAGGGGAAAAAAACTCATCCTATTCCTATACAGCCTGACTCTGTGCTGCCAGTGTGTCACACCACCATGGGTGTCTGTGCAAGCTGGACAAGCAGTGCTAACCAAGTAGGATATTTCCACTCATACCCACACAACAGAATCAGGCCCTGTTGCTTCCATGGACCAAAGGCAGGTGCATCTTGATGAATACCATGAGTTAAGTGAAGACACAAGTGTGCATTTCTTAAAAGAAGAGCCTCAGCCCCACAGGCAGGAACTGAAAGTAGAGGATTGATGGAGAATCTTTTTACAGATGTTCAGACACAATATCCTTTATGAAAAAGTAATACATTTTTATGATACCACTATAATTCTATTATATCCACTATACTTTAAGTCTACTTTTTAACAGGGCTGAAGCTAATGGATTTTGCAGCCCAATGCATGTTAGCCGTGAAAGGTTGCTCTGAACATCCATGCACTAAGCTAGTGATCCCCACAGTGACCATCTCAGCGTGGCAGGAACAGGCAAGATGTGGTACTCCCAAGAGGAGGGAGACATTGGATTTCTCCTTCTAACCTTCAATTCTGCAGCCACAGCTGACCATTACTGCAGCCCCAGAGATGTAACTCTGCACACTAGGAAGAGGTGATTTTAAAAAGAGGTTTCTATTGTTGCAGCTTTTGCTGTTAATATAGTATAGAAAAGGTAAAGGAACTGCATAAACCCACTACAAGCAAAATAAGCTAGAAAGCTGAATAGGTGCACCATGCACAGGCTAACAATGTAAGCAAGTTTTCTGATCCTCTGAGCTCTGGACACTTCTATAACAGGAGTCATTAGACTGTGGTCTGCAGAACCCTGACAGCTCAGGGTCTCCTGAAGACTCCAAGAAAGACTGCTGGAAGAAAGCACGCTATGCAGAGGGCACATCTGAAAAATGCACATTGCTGTGCAAGCCCGTCCAGGGGCAGAGGTCTCACAAGCTGCAGGGACCCTCTCTTCCTTCTGTACACTGCAACCAGTCAGTGGACAAAAATAGGACTTCTTTCCAACTGAAACGTAGGCTGCAAGTATTTTTTCTAAACTGAGCTGTGTTTACAAACTTTGCCTATGGCAAATGATCCTCCTCTGTCTGTGCTGACAACCACCGCCTGTGGTGCCCGGCAGCCACCTTGCGCTCCTGCTAGACCAGGCATGGTGCTGCAGAACGGGGACGTTGTGACAAATTCAGGCACCATGAACTTGGGTGGAAGTTCCTCTGGTCAATGGTTTCATGACCTCTGTGCAGTGAGTTATTAGGTGGGCAACTCTGCTAAAGAAAGGCCGGGATGTTCATGGAAATGACAAGCTGTTGAGCTGCCAGCAGTCTCCTCAACAAGGGTTTGCCCTCTTGTGCCCTCAGACCTTGCAACAACCCTCTCGCAATGACTGTTCAGGCACCATTTGCCTCCTACCAATAAGCAAATTTTGGGTAGGTTTCCATAAAGCCTTACACCTTCCAGTATGTTTGTTTGCCCAGCCCATGGATTGGTAACGTTCATCCCCACAGCACATTTCCCTGTAAGTTGCTTGCTACTCTGCTTCTGAAATTGCCATCTGATGAGCTGCCACCGGCTCACACTGCTGCTTACCCAAGGACTACTTCTGAGGCCACCAAGAGCACTTTGGGAAACAGCCTACTAAAATCAAGAGCATAACCACACAATGCCAGTTGCCCTGGAAGATGTAACAGCACCAGTTTCACTGAAGTTCTCTTGCTGCGATTAATCCCACAGGGATTAATTAACTTCTGACAGGCCCCGGTTTGAAAATTATGGTGGCCATTTCCTGAATCACAGTATCACTCGGGCAATTTATTGAACCACAACAGAAAACAGAGACTTAGATTGGCTTCCCAAGGCAGGGTTTATCATGTGCTAGGAAATAAAGTCATAGTTCCTGGTTTCTCCAAATTCCAGATTTTCGAAATCAGGGCATGTGGTTTGAGCTGAGCTCTGATATTTGATAATGCTAACAGTAACACCTTGTTATTAGTGCTACTTCAGTCCTGAACTGGGACAGTGAGTCAAGAGCTGCACCAGAGCAGGATACACAGAAAGCCCATTCAACGATGTTTCATACCTTGTGCACGGTGATGCCTATTAAAGTCTACGTCACTTCTTTATTTTCTTCCCACTAGACACGATGTCCTCATAAACTCAGAAACTACAAAAATTGGCATGAGTTTCTCTAAGGCTCGAAAGTGTAGCCAGATGAGAAAGTGATGGCTACTGTGAGCAGCGTGCAGCTCTAATACTTCCAGCAAAGGAGTCTTAGCATAACAAAATAGAAATGAAATATAATTATGGCATTGTGATGGCAAGCAGGTATCAGCTACCATCTGTAAGGGTGTTGTATCATCAGAAGGTTAGAACAAGAATACCCAATTTTCCACTCCTGCAGGAAACAGAACCTCCTTGCTTCTCTTTTTTTTTTTTTTTTTAATCAGCATAATGAATATTTACTTTCTTTTGTCCAGGAGAAACAGTCTATCCCTTTCATTCTCAGACAGTGTGGAGGAGTCCAGGAAAAGACTGGTTCAAAAGCACACCAGTGCACAGGCTCTGTTTAAAGATAAGGGCATTCCCATCCTGCCTTCATTGCTGACTTCAGCGGCTGCATCCCAAACCACAAAGCTCTTTGCCCAACATCAGCTGTCAGCAGCCAGATGATGCTTTAAGGGGTTTAAATTATGTCTGAACACCTCGTGGAGTACTTGGTAAAGGTGTTGGGGCACCTCCAGGAGACACTAAGAAAAACTACTTCCTTACTGAGTGTGGACAGGAGTTCTCACTGGGACCTGTCAGACGGAATTTGGAAAAGCATTAAGCAGGCAGGAAGCCACATCCCATTTCTAGAAGGGCCTTGCAAACACTGGTGCTCTGGGTTATAATCACACCAACACTTGCAGGTTCTGGATCAAGCCCCACGAGGCTGCATTTTTATGTGTGTAACTCACAGGCTGCCTGAGAAAGCAAGTCCTGACTCAGTACCGCTGTAGGTATGGCATGAGTAACTAACAAACATAGAGGAGATCTTGCACTTAAATCTCAGGGTCCTGCTCCCTCACCCCTAATACACCTTCTGCCTCCCTCTTCCTGGAGGTTACCCAAGGGCTTATTTTCAAACAACATTTCCAAGGATGCAGGCTAGCTATGTGTGAACACGTAGCACTTGAACACCTCAGTAATGATGGTTCCTTTGAAAAAGTGATCTTTGTGTTCAGTTCACCTGATGCCACACTTGTGGCAGAAACCCTGCAAAAAATCACAGAAAACGGCCATCTGTGCAGGCACAAGCTCTCTTGCCAAACTTCTGTCACTGAGATGATACAGAGTACAGGAAAAAAACAGTTATATTTGTCATTGCTTGCCAAAATATGTACACACCCTACATCTATGCAGACAACTGTGCTATTATCTGATGGTTTGTAGGTGCTCCATGCCAGACCTTTTAAGCTGAAATGCACGTGGTAAATGTCTAGACACCTAATGCTCTACTCCATGCTGAGGCCAGCAGTTGTACTGTGTGTGTGTTCGGTGAGGAAGAGGAGGGCTGCCAGACAAGCTAGTAAGATGCCATCAAAACCAGTGAGGTCTCAGATCTCATTTCTCTTTACATCTCTGCATACATCCCCTAAAGCAAAGGCTGTTACTCACACAGAGCCTGTTACTCAGTGGCACTACATGAGAAAAGCCGGGGGACTGTATTCATCCTCCCTCTATGGAAGCAAACATACGAATCTCCCACCCATCTGCTCTAAATAAAGCTAAAAATCTCTGCCATACCTAGACGTTCCTAAAATCCTCAGATTCTACATATGTTTAACTGGCCTTTACTCATTTTTGTGGTAGCCCATGCTGCAAAGATGCTGACATGTATCATGAGCTTCTGGCAGATGCCATAGTTGTCCAGAAAAAACAGGGATTTTAGATGCTGTTTAGAGGCCACCCGGCTCTCAGAAGGTGAGCAGGGAGACCCTCCTGTGCTCCCTGCTGGCTTGCAGGCACCAGGTGTCTGATACAGCGCCAACATGGCCTGACCGATTTCTGGTCTGCTGAGCAGTTTGATGACCACATTTTACAGCCGTGTAACCAGTCCCTCTTCCAGAAGTGGCTCCAGACCCAGAAGGCTGAAGGACACAGCTGATGTGGAAAGGTGACCCCCATGGCAGATGGCACTGCAGAGGAAACAGCTTAGCTGTCTGGTTTTGTAGGATGGGCAATGCTTGTCTGCTCAACAGTTTCCTCAGGCAACCCTCTGGGCATGAGAATATCTGGCCACCCTCAGCCTCCAAGAATGTTTCTGAGTGTCTCTCACCAAGGTCCAGTCACACAGAAATCTCCTTCCAAATGCAGATGAATGGTGTCAACTTGTACTAGGGTGTTAATGGCTGCATGGCTAGCTGCACCTAACTCAACACTTAATGCTTCTGCCTGCCTTTCCCTGGGTATACATTCAAAACAGGTTCTTCTCCAGTCCTGTTCCGTGTGACATTTTGCATGAGGACAGGAATAACTAAAAATGTACCTGCAAGAATACAAGAAGCTCTGAGGTGAATAATCATGCTACACGCAGGAATTTGTCTTCAATCTCTTCCAGGTATTTTTTCCTCACAGCTTTCAGAGAAGAAGCAATAAGCATGTCTCATGCTGCCAGTCTTGGGTGTGCATTCTCTCCCAGGTACCTATAGGAATTTGGCCCTTAGAACAAAGTGTCCAAATACAAATAGCCATATCTTCTTACACATAGCCATCTTTTTTGCTTCCTAATTATTCTCTTTTAGAGCTAATCAGTGCTCTCAATAGTGAAGGTTGTAACATGTAAGACATCAAGCTACTCTAAAAAGAAATATTGCTTATCTTTCCAGTGACAGCTGCCAATTCCCATTTGTCTTTGGTATATATTACAAAGTAAAGCACCAGCGAGTTACAGATCCCACTTTGCCATCTCCAAGCCTACCTGAAGAGGCAATGTGCCATAACATCCCTGAGCAACTTCTCCATCAGTTTCAGTAATATTCTTAAGCAAGGTTTTGCGCACAGTATTCAGATATATTCAGCTGCAACCAGGAGACTTCATCACATTTGTGAGATCATCCCAGGAAAGCACTCCAGATTGCCCAAGCCAAATTCCTCGGTGCTGTTTGCCTAGCTACCCAGAAGGCCTGAACCCTGCAAGACTGCACACAAAGTGTGCACACTGCTGCTGGTTATCCTTGGGTATGAGATGAGGAGGAGAGGACCCGCAGCCATCCCACAGGCTGTGCAAGCATGGCTGTTCTTAAAGTGGCAATCTGGGTTAAATCAGTGTACAAAGGGAAAAGTGAAAGCAGCTGAATTACCAAACTTTACCAATTGGCTTAGCTGAACCTGCATTAACCACATTAGCCATTAACCACCACCTGCATACTCACTTTTAGACCAAAGGAAAGCACATTAACTTCAACCTCTGTGAAGACAGCTTAATTCAAGCTACAGAGTTTAATCCAACAGGTTTACTGTGCGTTTGAACAGTCAGCAACAGCACCTGGTAGCCTTTGGCCATCACCTGTCCATACCCCATTTCTCTGTCTCTTCATCAGAAGGCCTGTTTTTTCTTTCTTCCACTTGTCACTGGGATCATGGCAGGACCTCTGACACAATGACTTTTATGTACTGTTGTGCTGAGCAAAAACACACAGTCCCACCACTAGCACTAAGCAGCAAGAAGGGGATTTATTGAGCAGAACTTGCCAGGTGATAGAAATGCAGTCCCAGAAGACCTGGTGAAAATCATGTTCCTCTATCCCTCACCCAGGGTCACTTAGCTCTTACTGTCCTGCAATGATGCCCTAACACCAATACAATGCTGTTCCCTAGACGTCAGCTCCCTGAAAGATTTGGCTTTTTCCTTTTTCTCATGTTCCTTTGGCAGAACCTGAGACACTCTGACCTTCTCCAACACAGTTGTTGTCCCACGAACAGCAGTTCAGTGGAATTTCGTTGGAGGTCTCAAGGGATTTTTCCACTCAGTGTTTCTCTTTCACACTTATAGAGGCTTTATTAGCTTTAGTTTTCTGGTCATTTAATTTTAAAACTTCATGAACAGAGAAAATTCAGACCTGACAAGCAACTGTCTTAAAAGATGCATATCCCCGGATGCACACTTAATGTTATTCTAGATGAACATTAAAACAAAACTATGTGGAGAGCAGACCTTACTGCTGAAATTCTAAGTGCAAAATAAATAACTTCAAGCCAAACTGTGCCTTGGAATTGATGTAACCAAATCAGATTCAGGGAAATGTCTTTAATCCAAAAGGGCTCTTAGGACGTAGGCTTTCAGTCCTACTGAATTGAGATTAAATGAGCACATGGTTCAAGTCAAGCTTGCTTCTAAGTACATTCCTGAGCAGTGAAGGACTTAAGCAATTGTTTAAATGTTTTCCTGAAACACATCCCCAGAAGTTAAAGAGGGTATGACAGCAACTATTTCTTGGTGAGCCTATTTGCACTCTGCTAATTGAAATGTATCGCAGGTCCATGGGAACCTCCCAGCTATGCTGATACTCATACTTGAAAAGCATGAGAGAGTCCTGTGCTTTTTTTATACAACGTGCTTTGAAATGCCAAGTAAATTGTTTTCACTTGATTAAAGAAAACAGTCAACTTTGCAGAAAACAGTTTATTAAATACATGAGACTTGGTTACTACACCTAATTACAGACAAAATACTGTGAATAAAGCATGCACTTATCACAGACATCAATGACTATGTTGATTATTTTTTAAATGGTCTTTAATTCTGTAAGTTTAAGGCTGTACCAATATAAATTTTAAAAAAACTAAAATAGAAAGTTACACTACAATAGTAGCAAGCACTGTACAGACAGTGAAATCAATCTCTAATGCAGCAGAACCAGACTTCTTAAAGATTATCATAAGGGGATAAAAATGTAGCTGAAGTGCAATAAAGATCAGAACATCTCTGGAATTTGCAGATCAGTAAAAGTGAATGTCATACTCCAATTAGCACACAACTGAATCCATTCTTTTCAAAAGCCTAATTATCTGACAACTGAGACTGAAACTCAGACTCCATTAAAAAAAGAAGACCTCTTGGTTTTACTTTCTTCTTATTGAGGGCACTTTTGTACTCAAACACTAACAGAGCATTTTTCAAGGAGACATCTGACTGAAATGTGGCAGACAGCAGTACAACATACATACATTTGTTTACTCCATCCGAATTAAAGAAGAGTGGAGTGTCTTGCAGTAAAAAAAAAAACAACCACAACAAAAACCAGTTATCAACTGGCACAAGTGACAGACAACTTTGTTGATGATATTGTTCTTCATCAGTGAAGGGCCTTACCCTGAATGAAGTTTGCTTCTTAAAAATACACTGCAGAAATAGCAATATGGCATCCACATGAGTCAAAACTT
>WEKW01006004.1:64773-82048 GCA_013389905.1 Sula dactylatra | reverse complement strand
ATGAAATCCTTCCTCATTTACCGCAGTGACGCCTTTTTGCTCATTTTTCTCAGGTCGCTGTGCAACTCCAGAAAGACGGTAATTTAAGGACAATGGGGCTAAACAGGTAGCTGTGAAAATGGACTGTAGTTGACAATTTTGCTCAGATTTTCAGAAAATGATCCAGTAATCCTCCCTTCCCCTCAGATATTCTAGACTTGCAGAGCTTAATGCATTAAAATGCACCGAAATATTACTCCNCCAAACACAGGGGCAAGATATCTGTGTAAGAAGCTGCCCTGTGAACAGAAAACTGCATTTTGAGTGGAAGATATGCAGCACTGCTCATGCTAACATGCCTTAAATAGCTGATTACAACTGGGGCTTGCAAAGAGGTCTAAAAAAAAGCTAAGTCCCCAGATTCCACTGGGGTTTGGATGGATAATTCTCTCCTGGCTCCTTTCAGCAGCACAGCCTAAGCTGTATTTTTTTTTTTCTAAAAAAAAAGAAAACAAATGCTTGTCCTGCAATATAATGCAGTTCAAACAAAATGCAATTACAAGAGCATTTACAGGACTGACAACAAGTATTCTGAAGGCATCACAATGATTGGAAGGTGGATCTAAACCAGCACACCATTAGTATCAGTTTGTGTCTTGAAACCAGTGAACCATGGTGAAAAGCAAACAAATGCCACTAGAGGCTCTGACATGCCACAGGCAGTGGGCTACATCCTAATGCCAGGTCTGCACCTGTAGAACCATAACTGCATTTCCAGTGTGCAAAGTGCTAAATAAAAGACATTGATCACTTTCCTGATTGAAATCTAAGCTGAAGATAATGCAGGTACATCTACCTTCACAATGGAAGAGAAGAAGGCAGGGAAAAAACAGCGGCTGTGCTGCAGGAATCTGTTGCTTTTTTTTTTTTTTTTTTTAAGTTGGGCCAACACATAGAAGAAGCTAGGAAGACCGATTGGTAAGACGATTAGTGCAATTGGTGGGACCATGGAGACTCAGGTCTAGCTATAAATAGAAGAAATGCAGGAAATAAGACCATGTATCACTGCCTTGCATATTTAATGTTAGGGTCACGTAGGCAGTAGGTCTGTGGAGTCAAAACTCTTCACTCATGTTAGTGGAAGCATGTGTTCATGTGTAAATGGCTTCTAGACAAGCAAAACAACAAAGAACATTGCAACTGGTTGTAGCTGGCTTCTGATCTGGCAGAAGGAGCCTGAAGAAGCTACCAGTTTTTAAAGGACAATAAAAGGGCCAAACATTTCTGAAGAGATCCCTGTTCCCTCCTTCCAAGAGATAGGAACTGAGGTGCTGCAAAAGGCTTCTAAGCATCCTAACAATTGTGGAAGGTTTAGATCTTCAGCTGGGGTTTTCAAATTAACCAATTTGTGGGGGACTGGCTTGCAACCTACTACATGGGACAATTTTCAGTGTGTTCTGGGCTGCATCTTTTCATATTGCCTTTCGTAAATGTCCTGGGTATCACAGAAAGGAGCAGCTACATTGAAAATTTTGGTATAAACTTCTTTTTTGGAAGTATTTTACATCAAAAGGGCTGTAAATTGTCTTGCTGGGGAACAGAGATGGCTTTAGACCAGTACCTGTAAGGATGAATTCAATGCACTCTTACTGTCCCACTCACACAGTTTTTCTGGCAGCTTGGTATTCCAATTTGAAAAGTGTTTTCAAGATGTGTAACAGGCTTTATCTCTCAGCAGAGATGGAAAACTGATGGTTAGTCTTTTCTTTTTTCTGCACAAAATACTATTTTTAAGACCAGCCTAGGTACAGTTGACCATGCCTGATGGCTGGGAAATGCACTAGACAGATGAACATCTTCCATTTCCCTCCCACCTGTTTCTGTTGTACGATTACAGTATGGTACAATTTCAGCCTGTCAAAATCTTATAAAAAGCAAAATGAATGCTTATGCATGTGCGTATTTGCTATACTGCCAGATTCTAAGCAGAGGGTGGAAAAGGAACTGAAAATGCAATGTCAGAATTTTGATAAACAGGGCTTGTCTGCCATGAAAGCAGTTGGAAAGAACGAGACCAAAAATCTTGGGCTTGAATTTCATCCAAGTCTCATTTGGCAGCAATGTGTGGCTTCAGCGGAGGCGGAACAGGGACTGGAATCCACCACTTGACCAGGCTGACACTTGTTTACAAGAGCAGGCTCACAACTGTTACGAGAGCTAACAGTTTCTTATGGTAATGAGAGGATTGCTTTCATTAAGTGGCATTTTAGCATGTTCCACAATGACTTGAACAGGCTTGGCTTATCACTGGATTTGTTACCAACAGGAACATTTGGGTACTACGCATTCCCTCGTACCACTCACATTCACAGTTGGCAGACTGCTGCTGCAGGAAGTGTAGCTGGGGAAGATGGCTTCTTTTCAGCTATACTAAAGGGGTTTATTTCCAAATGAAAATTAATGAGAAGACACTTTAAAGAAAGATGGAGAGTTCAAGATTTGTTTTTTCTTTTTACTTTTTTTTTTTTAAGCTTCAAGCTGGTAAGTGATCATCTGTGCAGAACAAGATGATAGAAGTTTGGCACCTCCCGTCTACCACAACATATTGATTCCTTCTACAGAAGGCACTAAATACTGGCTTAAAACATGAAATGAACAGCAGAATGAAGAGTTTTACCATAACATACAAAAAAACCTGCTAACTGGCACAGCTTTGTAGTACAGTTTTCAGTTACCTACAACAGTGGTGATTATAGCAGCAATGGTTAGCATTTTTACAAGTACCACATAAACGTACGAATGTCAGAACATCTAGAAAACATGCAAAATTTCAACAACATCATCACTGAATCTCACAATGCATAGAAATATTATTATTATTATCATTATTTGGCAAGACAGTGAATTTTTTTGTATAAAACAAAACAAAAGAATTAACAAAACCTACTTCTTTACAAACTGTTCTTAAAAAACTTGAGTTGTCATTAAAGTCAGCAAGTGGAAGTTAGCCTTAGAGAGAGGTTTAACTCTGAGAATGAATTGGTCGCTTAGGAGAATTCACATTGTTACATAGAAATTTGGTTAAGTTTAATCAAAATATGTTTTTCAACTGCTGTTTTGGGAGAAAGAGCACTGATCTTGTCACTTTACAAAATGGGACAAAACACATTCACATTAAAAGATTAGAAAGTTTAAACATTGCATGCAGGGAAAGATAAAAGCCTTACTTCAGCTGTTTCTCCCTAGCGTTGCTCACCATGAGACCACGGGTTGTCATAGCAAAAATGCTTTTCAAAGGCAGAGCTAAAGCCAGCAGATAATTAAAACAAATGGAAAAGATTTTCTAATTCCAGTGTAAAACAAAGTAGGATATTAAAGGATAAGGATTATGCTTGCCTTCTTTAGAAAAAAAGACAAAAACTTCCATCGTATTTGCCAGGCTTTCCCACTGCCTTTCCACTACCTTCATCACACTTAGATATTCTGCCATTTCTTTTTCTTCCAGTCTTGAATAATTTGGTCTACCCTGACAGGTCTCAAGATGACCGTGAGATAGATGGGTCACATGGACAAAACCAAACACTGACAACGCAACTACAGCCAAGCGATGTTCTTTCATGCATGCTTCAGACCCATTTGTTCCAGTGGCGCTAGTCATGCACTTACAGCTAAGTGCAGTCAACAGCCCCAGCTGGGTGGAAGCAGGCGGCACAGGCATACATTTCTCACAGTGCTCTGCAGAACTGGCACCAAATCATCTCCAGCAGCAGCACCACCTGGCTTGCAGGCACTGCCATAAACCAGAGCAAAATCAGGTTCTCACCATTTCTTCCCCTGACAGCTTTCAGATGCTATTAAGATGTTTCATGTCACGTTTTGCCTGCACATCCCTGAATGCTCTGGATATTTCCGCACCTGCATTTCACATCCATGCACCCAGCCTGGTGCAGACGAACCCAGTCTTGCAAGCTGCTCACAGAGGAAGCTCCTGCAGAAGGCAAAGCTTGCAAGATCTGAACCATAAGCACCACACAGAAAACAAAGGCCTCTGCCTTTGCAGTCAGCGTTCAGTGCACCTTCAGCCTCGGAGTCACTAGGAGAAGATTTGTCTTCCTACACAGAAGTTACCAAAATCAGCTCAAAGCCAGTCACTATTGCCTTGGCTTCTGGATCTGTATTTTGCATACACTGCTGAAGATACAGAGGCTGAAGTGTCTCCTGCATTAGCTTGTTTTCAGGCTGAAAATTTGACATTTAAGTATATTAAATGCGTGATAGTAGAAGGGAAGGAGCAATATGGGGCAGACCAGGGACCACTTAAGGCTACACGTGATTTAGGCCAGCTGAAAACATACTATAATGGTAAAGAGGACAGTCTCGGCAAGATTACAGCCTTCAGACAGCAGATCAAATCCTAGGCATGAGCAATCTTAGAGAGTCGTCTTTGTCCACAAAAATAACAGCTGAAGTGGCAAAGATAATATCTGTAAAATTAATTTTATGAGTTTAATTTTCTAGTCAAGAATAATACAGTATTTTTGTCCAAAACATTTTGCATTTTCCTGATTCTTTTCCCTTCACTTGGTTGTTTCATTATTTTCTTGACACTTACGGACTGTATAAAACAGTAGTAACCAAAACTGCAAAGGTGGATTCCTGAAGCATTGTGAAAGAGCTAAACACCTCTTCTCATTCCCACTGAAAGTCTACCCCACTGAATTTCCATGATAGCACCTACCTCACCAGTCTCTTAAACACTATGAATGAATATTCTATTAACTACAAAAGATCAAACTGAAATCTGAAAAGGTACTGCTTTTACAGATATTAGTGACTGCTGCATAATGAATACTGTGCACAAGAATAAAAGATTAGGCAAAAGCATCCTAATCCCTTGAAACTGTGAGTCCATTTCCAATGCACAGACAGCTCATTTAATGGCATTTGTGTAATAAAACAAATAGAATTTCGTGTGCATTAGCAACTAAAGTTGACCAATTCAGTGAGAAAACAGAGGAAATAAATTCCTCACTTGAGACTGAGACTCTAGAGGCTATATTATAACCCATCAGTTCATCTAATGAGCAAATTGCATGCCAACCAATTTTTTCCCCCATCAGTTTAGGAATTAAAGCTTTAGACATCACCACTGCTTTGAACATGTTCCAGTGAACGGCTAGTGTCAAACTTTTCAACAAGCTCACAGGTGTCTTTAAGCTGTGGGGCTTTTTAGCTTTCCAGCTTTTCACTGATGTAAATGCCTCTCTGCTGCTTTCGGGAAGGGCTGAGGTGTTGGAGGACAACTTCAGCAGACCTTTGCAGGGCCTCAGCCAGAGACAGTGCAGTGGGGAGGAACGGGCTGGCACCTAGTTTGCATGAGTGGAGCTGGTAGCAGTGCAACCATGCAGCTCCCCAGGGGCTCAGAGAAACCCGACTTGTCCTCTGAAAGGCAACTCCATCGCCGGCTGAAGTTATGCTGCTGTGAAAGAGGTGGAGCAGTGATGTCTCTGGTGGCCTTTAGTTTTCCAGAACCTTTGAGGAGATATGGCACAGCCTCATGTGTCCATCATACGTTGTCCATGGGGAAGCACCATCATTTAATTGTGCTTAGGGCCTTCCCCTTCTTGGCTCGCAGACACTGAGCTGATAGGGGTGTCCTTGCAAAGCTACGCCAGGCTCTCGTTTTTTGGAGAGTGGTGCAGCAACACCCATGCTGGCTCTGCACAGAGCCAAAGGATGTCCTGGGAGACACCAGCTAATGCGGTACCATCTCCAGCCACCAAGGCACGCTCAGCACATGGGGACCATCATCACAAAGTTTTCAAGTTCAAGTTTTTCGGCTAGGAAAATAGCCATACTTCATGCTGGAGTGCCTTCTCTCCACACTCCTCCTCAGCACTGAGAGTGCAGATTCAGCACACGCATGAGAGCACAAAAAGAAAAGAAAATACATCCCCTCTCTTAAGAACAAGGACAGCAACTCACCTTAGGCAAAGCACCCATCTCTTCACACTGACATTTGGCAAAGAATCCTCATTAAGAAGTGCCAACCCACTTCCCACCACATTTCATAGTGAACAGTTGAGTCCTTCTCTACCCTAACCCAGAGGCATGAACTGGCTCATTTCAGGCAAATCAAACCACATTTGTGTGTCCTGTAAGCTCGTGTCCTTCCCACACGTTCGCCCTGCCTCTGGGAGTTCAGAGAGTGGGGGGATCCCAATGCCCTGTTGCCCGCACCACGTGAGATGAACTGATTTCCATGACAGAGTGAGCCCAAAGTTATGTACTGTTGAGGACCAGTCATCTCAGTTCTATTTTAAGGATGTCAGTGAAAGGCCAAACAGCACACAGATGTGGGCCTGGTCCCCTACATAGGAGTGAATTTCACTTCATTTCATGATTTGAAAGCTCTCTCACAAAAAGCAGAAGAGAAGACAGAGGGAGAGTGCTTCCAGCACGAGAGATGTGAGCCCCCAGAGTGCTCACATCCAGTATCGCACAAACCCCACGTACCCGACGCGAGGCCAACCGCCCTGAGCGTGTTATCCCCAAAGCACAAGGTCACTTGACAGGCAGGGAGGGAGCTCTAAGCCAAGAGCCACCCTGCACAAAGCGGTCCCCTTGTCCCACAGTGCAGATGCCGGGAGAGGAGAATATTAGAGGATCGGGGACGGTGAGAGGAGCAGGGATGTTGGGGACGGGGAAGACCAGTCAGTCCATCACCATCACTTGCAGCTTATTGTAAGGAGGAATGATCAGGCCATGCACCACACGTGCTAGTGAGGTCAGTCAATGCACTTATGGGATGTACTCAGACATGGTGACAAGAAAGGGTAAATATGAGCTGGACAGGGAGGAAACCTAGTGCAACAGGAATCTCAGTTTCCTTTAAGGCTGTTTCAGTCCTTAGGGCAGCCCAGGCTCTAGAGTGACACAACACCTGCTCTTCCTGATCCCCATCTTCCCACCCCACATCGTTTGCGCAAACAGCAGAACAAGATCCGATCACAAACATCTGAGACAAGCACGCACAGCAGTACAACATGTTGTTTGCATCTCATTCTCCACACAACTTTCAAAGAGGGCAACTACGCTGTAGAATGAATACCAGTGCACAGCAGCTTCTAAAAACGAAAACCAGAAAACAGCTCGAAAGCGCTGGTATTCTTCATGAAGGAGAATGTGCAACAGGGACACTGTTTCCATTGTTAGATTGTCCTATATGTCAGGATCCTGGATGCTGCTATCATAGAATTATTGCACTATGAAAATGAACAAGGTATGTGCTGTTATTTTAGATAACCCTTGTAATATAGTCTACAATGTAGTTCACAACAGTATTTCATTCTCCTGCACTTAAAAATACATTTTGTTGCATAAATACGTACTTGAAAATTAAACAGGCAGTTTGCAACACCCAGATATCAAAGACTTCAGTTTCAGCTACTTGCATGAATACATGTACATTGTGCAAACCCACAATATCATAAATACATGCATGAGTGACTAATAAAACAGAGCTTAAGCCGTCCAAGTGCCCACAGCTCTGCCCAGCTAAATGTGCAATCACGTGAACAGATCCAAGTGCATGTATTGTGCACAGCTGCATCCAGATCAGTCCAGTGACATCCATGTATAATCCCCATGTCTGACTCTTGGTTTGGTGTCATGAGAAGGCCACATGGGAAAGCCTGCACTAACGTTGGCACAGACTCCCTTGCACTACGTGCAGGCCTGTGCTTTGGCACTCTGCCTCTTTCTTAAGTTCAAGGCCAAATTTTGCTCTTGGTAGCACTGAGCAAACCTCCCAAAAGCTGGTAGATGGTTCTGAAGGCAACCAATACTGCAAATGATTCAGAAGGGTCTCAGTCTGCATTACCCTTTTGATGGGTTTCCAAGGCTGCAGAAGCTGAGCCAGGCTAATGACTCTGTGATGCCGGCAGAGGAACACTTTCCTCTGTCTCCCCCACTGGCTCTGCACCTCAATTTGTGAGCAGATGCAGCTCAGTGATCTGGCAGAAAACTATCTGACTTCCCCCTTTTCCTGCTGCATTTTCTTCTGGGCTAGTGAGTTGAAATGAGTCAGTGAAGAAGTCTAACATCAGATCAAAGAAAGGTAAGTGGCAGGAAAAAAGGAAGGGAAAAAGAAAGGAGAAAAGTGAGCCCCATTTTGGAGCCAGCTACTCTCATCTCATGGAAATCACAGCCTGTGCTGTGGGGTAAAAGCTCAGTTTTTACATTGGAGCAAAACGTAGTCCTGAGCACAGCCAGCTGCCTGCAGTACCTCACTGTAAGCCACCCCACTCAACCACTGGTTCACAGGCTGTGCTGGACCAGAGCAGTCCAGTGTTCTGCCAGCTGCCCTTCTGATTTCACGGTAAAAGGTAGTTGGTATCAACAGCCATGGTAGGAGACCACAGTCCTTTGCCTAGGCAGAGAGGAAGGCTTGTAAGAGTTGGCAGCACTAGCCCCTGGCCACGTTGCCGTGTCTTAGCACCAGGGAAGCTGCACACCATCGCAGTGAACTTGCAACTTGCTGGTGGAGGAGGTTTGACACCCTCAGTCAGAGTACTGGGAGACAATTACAAGCAACTGAGTTGTCACCTGTCAGCTGAGCCACAGCAACTGGGACTTCTACTCTCCTGCAAGCATGAGACAAAACCATGAGAGTGGTTTAAATCAGAAGTCTCCTTCCCAGTGGGTTAACAACCCTCCCAGGGCCTTAATACAAATGGTAATTAATTAAGCTGTGGTCACTCAATTCCTTGCAACTGCCCACAAATGAAGACTAGGTAATATGTTGTGCTAAATGCCCTTCAAAGCTAATAAATTTATTTTTGGAGTATGATACTACTTGGGTATCATATTCTGGCCATATGTGTTTAGCTACTTCAACAAGTAGTCTATTTGGGGCTGCCCCGTCAGAATTTGCCAGGCAAGCTGCCATCAACACCAACTGGAAGCTGGAGTTATTAGACATGTTGCAAAGCAGAACAAAGCCACTCCTATAACACTAAGGCTATCACAATAAGCACACATACTCCACAGCTTATCCTCCAACCAGACAAGCAAAAGTTGCTGATGTGCCTTGCTAAGCCAAGGGCATCAGAGACCTTGCCTCACCCAGAGCACAGGCTGGACGTTACCACAAACCGTCCTAATGATCTGGTACACAACAACTCAGACTATGTGGAGTCAAGAAGTCATAAGAAATTCTTTGTATGACCTCCCAGCTCAAAACCCAAGACTGCCTGTCTTCCTTCTGGGTCACTCCGTGCATTTTTGCCTCCTGCCAATGGAGTCGAGGTCTATATTGGGGCTGAATTACAGCACTGATGCAAAGCAGCACTTCAAAGACCTGCTTACAGCATGGCACATCCGCAGCCAGTCATCTGCCTCCTCGGAGACAAGAAAAATTGTGGAATTACCACACTAAATCACCCACAGAAAATAGCCCACTCTGAAGCAACACACCTAAGGCATATCCACAGAAGATGTGAACAATTGCCAAACTCTGAGCTTGATAATAGTGTGAGAAGCAATTTGGTTTTAAGTCTAGTTTCTTGCCTTGTGGGGCTTGAGGAGAGACATGAGACAGCCATACTGTGGGCTGGTTTCTTTCCCCTACAAGCTCAAGGCAGCTCTTCCCAGCAAAGAGGGGTGGTTGGGCAGGGGAGCAGAGGTGGGAAGCAGAGTTCTCCTACCCCACAAAGGCCAGGTGGTACCTGGCCTCGTGTTGCAGCACAGGAAAGGCAAGGTGGGGAAGTAGGTCAGATCCTGCAACAGCTGCCACTGGGAAGTGCTGAGATGAGTGCAATGGGGGAGAAACAGAGATCAAAGACTTCCCTAGAGTCTAGCTTCACGGTTGAGCTCTCACCTGGCACCCCTAGGGAGCTCCCTGGCATGGAACCCCTGCACTCCTGCACATACTAAGAGCAGCTGTGTGAGTCCTCAGTGGGAAACAGCAAAGAAATCCCACAGAGAGCAGCACCAGCCTTGCAAAACTATTTTTAACTGTATCACATTAAAAGCACTGCCATGAAAAGGCAAGGCTGTGCTAACAGCAATCAGATGGCTGCCCTTATCTGGAAGCTGGGCAGTTGTCTTGCTGGCTGCAGCCAAAACCTTTTTGTGCCTTCCTGTCCTTCACCTACGAGCCAGCTTTGCCATGGCACTGAAAGTCATGGACACAGCTTGCACTCACTTCAGTAGTGTCATGATTTGGTCTCAAGCCCCCAAACTAAGTTACAAAAGCATAGCTCTGCAGTATGAATGACCAGCTGTGCCCACCGATCCACTACCTACCCTACAGCCCTGAGAGACAGCGGCCACTAACTCAAGAGGTAAGACCCTGGGACAGCTGGCACATGGGAAACTCAGACTTTGTACCTTTGGAGAACAAACAGATCAAAGCCCGGCTGTGTCACCTGCAGAAGCTTTGTGGGAGGACAGATGTTTATTACAGTGGAAATCTCTGCTCTTAGACCTCTCAGTGGCACATCTGTTACCTACCCCATCCCCAAAACAGACCTTGAATAAGGCTTAAGTGAGGTGCAGGAATTCTGCCACCTCCCTCACACACAGGAAAAATTCATCCTAGCAACACAGAAAACAGGTTTTAAACAGTGCCAGGTGGGTTATTTTTATTTCCATCTGCTACCTTTGTTTCACCCTTTCTTTGGAATTAGTGGTGATTAAAGTCACTGCACAGTTGCAGATCTAAAGCATATGAAGGACATGCAGGAATGTGAAGGAAAAAAGACAAACAAGCATAAACAAACACAACAAAAAAATCCCACAACTCAAAAAAGCCCCTTATTAACAGTTTGATACAACACCCATGGGAAGTCAGCTGAGGTTGACTCTTTCATTGACTTCAGTGGGCATTAGATCACCCCAGTAGACTTGTCTAAAGTCTCATCATGGCCCTAGGATATCCTAGTGGAACATTAACTAGGCTGAATTACTTCAGAAGTACTGTACGTCATTTTAAAGGTCAAGAATTATAATTGTTCACTGAAATACTGAATTTGTTAGTGTTCTCCTCATACTTAGAGAAGAAGAACAATTATGTTGCCAAGTCAAGTGCTGGAACAGTAACACTCATTATCTCAAGGTTTTAAGGACCAAATTCTGCCTTCAGATTCACATGCACATTTTACATTGTCTGCAATGGAAATAGATTATGTGTAGCTGACTTGTTTGTTTTCCAGCACTTAAAACTACCCAGTTTTTTTCATTTTCTGTAGTAAATATGAAATTATTGTTATACACACTATGCTATTTTTGGTGGATTTAAAAAGATGGCTTAAGACATATCTGATGCATTTTTCTGTACAGTTTGGGATAAGATTGCGGGTTTTTCTGCAGTGCTGCATTCCCCAGAATACTGAAAGAGTGGCTCTAAGTCAGTAGATTTTACACTAAGTACACACAGTGACAAAATACTAAAAACCCGTGCTTGAACAGTTAAAATTATGTGTATGACAGTGGTTGTGCCATGATACTTTTGCATACTGTTGAAAACAATACTTTTTAGTCTAAAGACCAGCAACATTTTGATCACAGAAAATCATCAACAAAAACAAAAGTTAAAAATAGCCTTTAGCTGACTTCAGGATTTTTTTCCCATCTGGCATAAATGAGCCTCAGGAAACAAAATAAAAACCAGACAAAAATTGTTGTAAATGGTTTCATGAACTTACATTGATGTATCTCTTATTTCTTGGTCTTGCTGATCAAGAATAAGCCAGCAGGTAAGAAGCAGCAGCCAGTGATAAGTTTGTCTCCTCCACTCTGGGAGGTCATGTTCAAATAAGAAGTTGAAAAAATGCTTTAAAATAGAATTGCTACGTTAGCCTCCCTGGGGATTTACACTCACTGATGTGTGCATGTTAAAAATGGAATTTCCAGTCTATCTTATGTTGCCTGAGAACCATTTTTGTCCTTTTAAAATCTGCATTTATATTATAACCCATAAGTACCTTTCATTTTTGTATCAACACTATAAATACTATGTTAGTAATACTAAACTATTTCTATTGACTTATCTGTAAAAAGAAAAATATATTATATATTTATATATTTTTATAAAGTGAATTAACACTGGAGAGAGGGCTATGGGGGTATAGTGTACAATCACAGCTGATGTGTATTATTGGGCACAAATTCAATGCTTGAAACAAAAAGGAAAAGAAAAAACTGTTCAGGTGATACCCCTTTTTCAAGCCGTGTCAGATGAAGAGTCATAGGATGCTGACACTATGAAGTTGCCTGTATTGGAGTGGCTCGCCATGGACTGGGCAGCCTGCTGGCTCAAGTTATTGCAGATCAGCACCAGCTGGTTGCTCTGGGCTTCTGAGAGGGTGCTACAGCTCTGGTACACGCTGAAGTTGGTCTTCCTGCCGGGGATGTTGCCTTTCTCGCACATCGTCTTTACCATCTTGGCAAGCTTGTTTTTCCCCAGGGCTTGGCAATTGTACCAGTGAAGCGCGGCCAAGTTGACGACAGGTTTGATGGACAGGTAAAAAGGCGCGTCCTCGTAGCGCATGGCTGGAGGCCGCCTCTGGGCATACTCCTTATAGTCTTGCACGGGGCAGGTCTGCGGGGAGTGCTGGGTGGCGTACACCCGGGAGTCCGTCCCGCCTCTCTTGCTCTTGGCGTTGACGTCTCCATTGTCTGGCCCCATCCACTCCAGGTACTCCAACCCAGTCTCTGTCACCCGCAGCCGGATGTCTCCCCACTTGAGGGTGGACCCATGGAAACCCGTGCAGTGTCCAAATGCCTTAGTGTTGTTTAGCCAGACAAGGTTCAGCAGCCCTTCAGGATTGTACCGACTCAATAAGCCTCTTTTGCGCAGGATAAGCTCATCAGCAAAGGTGAGCTTCATGGATTTGTGTGGCTTGTTTCCTTTTCCTTTACACCTCAGCTCTATCTGCTTTTGCTTTAGAGCTTCCTGGGACCTCTTGAACTCTTTATCCCTCGTAATACTGTATCCATACCTGTGCTCTTTGAGATACCGCTCCAGCCCACACTGATAGTTGGCCAGACTGTTTGGCTCATATTCAGACCCATCCTTCTGTCTGGCGTCCACAAAGAAGGAAGCAAGGTAGGCATCAAGCTCTTTGCAGGGGATGACGTAGATCTCCCGGGTCTCGGAGGGGTACTTGGAGATGAGGAACTCTCGGAAATTGCGGAGAGCCGTCTGCGTGCTGCGAATGGTCTTCTCGTTCTGCTCCCTGCTGAGCTCTGCCGCTCTCTCATCCTGGTCTGGAACAGGGAGAAGTGGAAAGACAAAAGAAAGCAGAAGCAGTGAGTTTGTGTGATGTGCTTTTCCCCAAAGCAAATTTCCTTAAAAACAGAAAAAAAATTAAAATCAATTTCACAAAGAACACTGGAAAACATCATTACATACCTGTCACATGACTGAAAAGCCAACTTCAGTTTCACAAATTATGTGCTAGAGTATGGCACAAAACCAAAGTGAGCTCCTCATGACACTGGGGCACAGTTTTGTGCATAGACATTTGTGGAAAACAGTGGGATTAGAGGCAATCTGCTTTTTGGAACAAATGCAAGGTAGAAGGTTTTTCTGTGGATCCCAATGCTGTGTGCAGGGCCCAGTCCAAGTAATAAGCCCATTCTGAATTGCTTCATTTGTGAAACCAGAGGTTGTACTGGTTCCAATGTTTTTCTACAAAAAATAACTAAAGCATCATATTTATTACAGTAAAAGATATCTTTAATCAGACACATTTTTAAAGAGCTAAATAAATATAGACAGAAATGTATAGTACAAAATAACGTAGCACATCCTAACAAACAAGTTGGCAAGTAAAAGTACTACAAAGCAATGTGTAATTTACAAGAGTACAAGAACAAAAAAATAGTTAATATGTTCACATCAGAAGATAAGGAAGAAAATATGATTATAGAGTCTGTCTACATAATCAAGCTGCACCTTGGCAGTGGAAGCACAATTGTGATAGTTTTTTTTCATTTTGGAGAAAAATCAAATTCTGGAAACAACTTTATATTGCTCTGTAAGGCTACACTCAAAGGTCCTTACAATCAGTGACGTATCAAACCACAATATTCAGATGCTATCGCTATGATGGTTGATACTGACAACTGATTTTCAGGCAGATCATAAGATAAGCATAAAAAGGAAAAGCTTTTTACATGTAAGTGGTGTGCGTACTTAAGGACTGTTTTCTTGGCATATGCAAAATATTATCCTGTACAAGGATGCAGCTTACAACCACATAGGTGGAACTGTCATTATGAATGTGACAAACATTAATGGTTCTAGAAAATGAACAGCAAATGCAAAGAAAGAAAAATTCAATGATTTGTCTATTCTCTGTAATTGTGAATGGAACATTCTTTTTTCTCTCTTTCTCCACTTAATAAGCAGAAGAGGGGAATGAAACAAGTTCTTTTTTGTTCTGTCTCATTGCAAAACCCATACATTTTGGTGTCCTTTCAGCAGTGCCATAGTAACACTCGCCAGGTGTTTCCCACCCAGCATACGCACCACAAAGTGGTATGAGAGCAGGTGAAGTTCCCACTGCCTCTCTGTCATTCAGGCCAAGCCCATGCCATGCCAAGTAGCACAACCATGCTTTGCAGCAGTGCTCAAACACTTGCTCCTCAGGCCCACCCTGCCCTGCAAGCCCGTTAACAAGGGAGGCAGCTGGGAAAGGAAGGTGGCCCCATGTTCTTCCCTAGCCCACCTGCAATGTTACAAGCGGTGCAGAAACATCAGTGCACAGCTGGGCAGCTTCCCCTCCTGAAGAGAGTTCATGCCATCCATACCACAGCTGCAGACAGAGGCACTGGGAGTGACTTGCCCTGGGAAATGCCAGCAGGCCAGAAACAGGACTGAGTTTATACCGCCTGGGACCAGGACCCATATCTTCACTGCGAGGCATCTGCTGCATCCACAGCACTCAGTGAAACCTATTGAGAGGGGTCCTTAAACCCTCTGCAAAGCACAGAGAAGTGAGGGTCTGCAGCTCAAGCCTTTGGAGACTTCTGCAGCCATGAAAAATGCTGCCACAGAGCACTGAGGTTTGCTCTTAAGTGTGTTCAAGGGGGGAATGAAAAGGTCACCAGCCTGTTTCAGAAACTGGTTTTAATACTGATGTCAGTATCAAAGGGCTCCTAGTAGCCTGCAGTGAAGTCTCATGCTTTAGGCAATGTATAGGATAGAACCTTTTATTATGGCTAGATGCAGGCTGGAAATAAAGAGACAACACTGTTCGAAGCTCTGAAACAAACACTTACTCTGGCACCTTGTTCACTGCACCTACCACCACTTATTATAGCACTGTGTAATTAATCAGTGCTTTGACTGACAGCCCACATTTTAAGTACTGTTTCAATATAAACAGCACACATAATGGCTTCTTTTTATACGTGTCATCAATCACTACTTCTTAGAGGACAGCCTGTCACAACACAGCAGTGACACCCAGTCAGTCATTTATGTTATGGCATCTTTCCTTAATCTGCAAAGGAAATTGCCATATCTGCAGCTAACAGTTATAAAATACATGCTGAATTAAAGATCCCCTGAAGTTGCATGGGTGAAACAGTACCCCAGAAACACTGCATTCCTGCAGTGCTCTGGTGTGTTAGTCCACAAGGCAGGTGGGAAATGTTAAAGATCATGGGTCAGCTTCTCATCCAGCCACATCAGGAGAGCTATGTCAATTTTGACTGTGAGGCCAGCCTGCAGTGGTAGTGGATTATTCTCTCCCTGTGAGACCGCTCAGATATCAGGGATATCTCATAGCATGGGATGAAAGCAGGGAGGCAATGAGACCCAAAGGACAGAGTCTGAGACAGCCAAAGTCACCAGACATCAGCAGAGCCACTGTCATCATCTCCATATGCTCTTCACCCACAGCAAAAGCAGAGAATGCAGCTGAGCCTAACTTAAGACAGCTCTTTACAGCCTAGGATAGCTTAGGAATAAGACATAATTCTTCATGTCATTAAAGTCTTACTTCTTCATTTGACCAAGGAGATTTCATAGTGCTGAAAGAAACCATACAATCCATCTCCAACTACCATGGAGACATAAATTGTATCCAGGCACGCTTTCAGTATTGCCAGACTTTGAGTTTTTGTCTAATTTCATAATCTTATTCTCTATTATTGTGGTGGCTGACCCTGGTCAGCACCTAAACACCTCACAACCACTTGCTCACTGCCCACCCCAGAGGGACGGGGAAGAGAATAGGAAGAGCAAAAGCAAGAAAACCCATGAGTCAAGGCAAAGACAGTTTAACGACTGAAAGAAAGAGGAAAAAGAAACCCAACCAACACGTGATGCAAAGGCAATCACTCACCACAAACAGACCAATGCCCAGACAGTCTCTGAGCACCTCCCCCCAGAAAACCCCTCCTTTCGGTTCTTATTGCTGAGCATCACGTTGTAGGGCAGGAATATCCCCTTGGTTAGTCTGGATCAGCTGTCCCTGTTGTGTCCCCTCCCAGCATCTTGCCCACCCTAGGCCTAGCTGCTGGGGGGACAGATCGGGAAAAAGAGAAAGCCTTGACACTGTTCCAGTCCTGCTCATCAACAGCCAAAACACTGGTGTGTCATTAACACCGTTTTAGTCACCAATCTGAAACACAGCCGGGTACGGGTGGCTATGAAGAAGGTTAACTCCATCCCAGCCAGACCCAGTACAATTATGCCATTAGGATCACTAATGAAACAGTGCCCAAGACCAGGTGCACCCTGCATCCTTTCCATACAACCTTTGACAGGAGAAGACCACAAAAATTATTCTCTGGGTGCAGCCTGCAAATGGCCTTTGTAAAATACTTACAACAAATCCATCTACTCTACACATCTCTACTTTGCCTACAGGAAATAAGTAGAAACAGAATAAAAGACCTTACCACAGTCTGGATAGTTGGCATTGCTTACTCTGCTCTAGCCACATGTCAGAGAAGATTAGACTGATGTAATGTCATTTTGTTCCTTACAAATCCAGCCAGACTGACAGATAAAGAAAGGCTATATAAAAGTAATTCAGTCATTAAGACCTCAAGACTAAAAGGCATCTTAACTGCCATCACAGTGAATTTTTGAAAATGTGTATGTTATGGTAAGGATCTGACAACATGGGAGAACTGCTGAGGTAGAAGACTGCATCTCTTGGTCTGGGTATTGAAAGTGAATGTTCTTGTCCTGAGACAGGAGTGTTTCCAATGTAACAGTTCCCAGATGTCTCACTTTGCTGCATCTTGCTGAGTTGCGACCAAAAGCTCTTTT
>WEKW01006004.1:48297-64728 GCA_013389905.1 Sula dactylatra | reverse complement strand
TTTTTAAATTTTCTGTGGTCTTGCTGGAAACTACTGAAAACACAGGTGGGGATCTACATTAGTTTCTTGACCACTGCAAGCATAAACCTGTTTGCTCTTGGGCCTCCACTGCTCACAGTATTGTCAACTCCTCAGTGTGCATAGGTTCCAAAACTGGGTAAAAGCACAGAAAAAAAAAAATCACAAAGCACTCCTCAATACAAGAGAACACCTCTGTATCAGGAAAGCCCTGAGCTACAAATTGCTGGAGGGTAGGAGAGTGGGGAGGCGCCATATATGCTTGCACCTTTCTTATAGTCTTCTGTAGGTGTCTGGTGTTAGGCTCTAGGAAGACAGATGCTCTCATGTTATTCTCATGTTATTCTCTAATTTGTCTCAGCTAGTAAAACCAACTAAAAATCATTGTCATCACTGATCTACCAAGCCAAGCTATCCTTAATGTCTTTTCCTTGTCATAATGCAGCCTTTTACCCTGTTTCACAGACTAGGAGCAGAAACATAAAAAATAAATTGACTTGGAGATACATGTCCTGAGGTCCTGACCCCCTAGCTGCATCTCTGCACAAAAGACCTAGCTGGAGCTCGTGTGTTTCCTGTCTGATCCCACATTGGAGTTTAGTTTCCAAGAAAACCAGACTGTGGCAGAAAAAGCCAGTAAAACCCACCCTACTGTGGGATCTGGGGTAAACTCCCAACAAAGAGTTGAAAAAGTGTCGAGTAGTTCAGATGTCCCAGTTTAAATGTAGCCAAAGAGACAAAGTGACCTGGCAGAGACTAAACAGAGAACCTAGTGGGAGCTGAGTGTCCCAGGCTAGCCTGCAACCATGACATGATCCCTCCCACAAAGCAACAACTGTCTTCTGATCTTTTCATAATCTGATCTTAACACAGCCAAAACTTAACATTATCAGCAGAGTTATCGAACTCAGGGTTGTTTTTATTTCAGCTTGCACACATACGCACACTCAGACTCCCTGAAAAGGACATAACCTCTGTAACTATGTATGGTGGGAGGAAAGGCACTTGCTTTCACAACAGACATATGCAGATTGTTAAAGTTCAGAGAGGGTTTGTAACATTAGTGGGAGTCATGAACCTCAGCTATTATTGCAAACAGTCTTAAACTCTGCTTAAGGCAGGCAGTGACATCTCAGAAAAAGTACATTAAAAGTAAGGTGGGGTTTTTTTGGTGGTGATCACACCACCAGCCAGAATCTTCTCTGCCCAGTTTGTGTTCTGACTAGGAAAATGCTTCTGCAGCAGACCTGCTTCCACCAAAATGCTTTCACCTAGGTGAAGAAGCCTAGTTAACTGCACTCAAGGCACCACATACCTCCATGTTCGAGTCAAGTGCTCTCTCCACGCCCCAGCACTTTGCAGGTTGGCTCTTGCCCCTGCTCTGCAATTACTGAAAAGCAGTGATGTCCAGCCTATAGGCTGTGGCCATACACAGCCCACTAAAACAGTGAATGTAAACCACAGCCTGCTCCTTCCCTTCTCTTCTCCTGTTCCCTCCTATTTCAAGAAGGTATCTGCAGGCAAACGACATTCTCAAGTCAACGACCACAGCGGGCAGAGGTCATGCTGTTGCACAAAGGAGGTATGGTCAAGTCATGGGGGGAAAGGCTGGGGGACGCTCTGACAAACATGCCCTCCTGGAAGCAGTTCTACAGCTCCCCTGTCAGGAATGGCTGAATGCCACCGTCATACCATGGCATCCCCAAATATCAGCCCTCTTTCTTCATGCAAAATTTAGAAAGCTGACAGCTGGTTTTCACTGTATCACAGGAATAAACAAGTGAAAGCCACTGTCCCATCCTGCTGCTGAAGAGCAAGGGTAAGAGTAAGAGCATGAGGTCTCTCTGGCAGGAAGGGCCTCTGCACATTCGCAGAAACACCCTGAGATTAAGAGACAGGGACTACTAAACACTTGGAGAATTATACTTTTGGCACTTTCACTGTCTGGTACAGACTAACTTCCTTGGGGCAACTCCTATACAAACGCAGTTGTCAAAGGCTTAAGTCAAAAATACAAACGTTTTAATGTAATTATTTCATATCCAAAAATAACCATTTCTTTAGGAAGTCCTAAGGCCAAATAAAATGTGCTTCCTGTGCCATAATAATCATACTTATTTAAGCTTAGGCTTGGTGAGTCAAAAGAGGGGGGAAAACCCTGTGACTGCCTGAAGACTTTCACCAGGTTTTGACATCTAACAGCTTCTGAGATCTGCAGGATCAAAGGATTAACTTGTTAGCTGCAGATTACTGAAGTAGAAGAAAGTGCTCCTGCACATATTCTTGAATTTCTGATGTTGCTACTAAATTCTGTTTAACAATTAAAGCTCCCTACTTCCATTGCATTAAGTCAAACTCTTTGTAGTTTAACATTTTCAGAAAAGGCTTTCATTGGCATGTTAAGTCTGTAGTATGACAGAAATTTATTAATTAAAATCCATTTATGAAAGATGTTATGTTTACTGGAAAAAAACCCACTTCGATTCAGGTAACCTCCTCCAACAAAATTATCAGTGAAATATTTTATGATTCTAAAATTAAAAAGCTTTAGATTCCGTCAAAGAGAAAAGGACGCAGATTCCAAGCAAAGGAACATGGTAAGATTTATACATTGGTATCTCCATGAAGTAAGAATCACTAAAATAAACTTCAGTCATCTCTACATTTTTTGCAAGGTACAGAATAGTCTGATAAATGGATGATCACTCAGACACTAGTGCTGATTTTCAGTTTGCACTCACTTTCACTACTTTCTCACCAGAACAACCTGAAAAGATATGAGGTGCAATCTGGCTGCTGGCAAAGTCAATAATAAAATTCATATCAATATTAATGGGACTACTGCATGATCCTCAGATGACAGAAAATTTGTAGCCATGACAAGGGATTAAGAATTTATGTCCTCCTATGACTGACCAGATCAACCTTTTATGCAGTGGATACTAGCAATCACTAATAAAAGGTGCAAAACAGCAGCACTCTGGGTACTTTGATTTGTACAAGGCTCCCTTGTTCTCCACCTGACTGTACGTGACATCTGAGCTATTTCAACACAAAGGTTCTAAAAATGCATTTTCTAAATCAAAAATGTTTTTATTTGTTCAAGGATGATCTCCATCTAGTTGTCTGGTTTTGGTTTTGTCAGGGCTAGTGGAAAAGTGAACTGTTGCATGCTAGTTTTACCTCTCATTTCACTTCTACTGAACACTTACAGTAGTATTTCTGGGGTATGAGACTGTATAGTTTCCTATCTCCTTTTGAAGCTGTTCTGTGGTGCACTGGTGTGAATTGCTGCAATGCAAAATGCATTTCCTCTGTGTCCCAACAGTGGGGCTACTCAGCTCATGTTTACCCAGATTCCACTTCCATTTGGCAGAAACAAATATACCAACTCCAGCTCTCCCAGGCTTGCTCAACGCTACAGCCCTTCACAGCAGGACACTACAGCTGCTCCCTGCAGCACAGCATGGAGAACAGCAGAAGCAGAAGATGTTTTGCAAGAACACTGGAGAAACCATATATACTTGGTGATGTCCAGGAAAAATGTTCTCAGCTTACAGCTAGACTGGAGTCTGCCATTTTCGCTGCCCTGTTCCAGGTCAGTCACCTGGATTATAACCAAGCCTGGAACCAGCTCCAGGTCTACCAGCCCTGCCTCATCCCTCTCTTATTTCCATGGTAACTATTACCTTTACAGGACCTTTATACAGAGAAATTCTTTGGACCTTTATATAATTGACTGAGGTCCAGGGACCCAACTCTTCATAGAGGTGGATGATATAAAAGCCATGCTTGGAGTTTTCTATACTGCAAACCTCAAAACATTAGAAAACTTATAAAAAGAAGTGAAACCCCTTTCCTTTAAAAAAAATTTACTTTCTTCAACTATGGTCACTTCTAACACATAATTGCTCCTCTTTCAGAGCTCAAGTTAAAAAAATGAGATAGACTGGTGAAACTGGAGCACTGTTGGAGTTGTTAAGTCACAAAACACTACCCACAAAGTGAAGCAAATGTCAGCTTTAGGTTGAGCATGCATCTTTGTATTCAGCCATATAATCATCTAATAATTTCCAACCAATTTATGGCTAGCTGCACTTAGAAAACTCAAAGTACTGATTTTGGTTTAAGGCTAAAGACAAGAGACATTTTTTGCCAGTGATTTTCTTCAGGTTAAATATTTAACTCTGGAAAATATAATTCTTTTTTTACCCAGGACTTTTTCACAACACAGTGAAATGCCCTTTCAAAGCATGTTATTTACTTCATGATCTGTAGCAGAAGGACTTAAAGGAGTATGTCAGTGATTGCCTAACCTACCCCGAGAATGGGAAGCTGGATGATGCCTGGCAGGAGCAAAACAACTTGCTTTCCAAGAGGACTTGGCTGGCTTGGCACCAGTCCAGAAAGTGTTGCACACACATCCTCAGCAGAATATCTGTTTTTCTCCCAAATAAGCTTCCAATTCAACAAAGCATATTTTAAGTGCATTCTGGAATGGCAACCCTGTATTTAAGTATATACTTATGTAGAAATGTAGAAATCAACTGGACTAAGTTTTTACATGTTTAGAAGGTGAAAGAGGGGCACAACTGAATAACATTTATATGTATAAGCTGACTCAATTCAAAAGATGCTAAGAGAAAAAACAAGAAGAAAAAATCAAAATGAGGACAGAAAAAAACTGTAAAGATCTGAGAAACACCTCCTTTGTTGAATTAAGCTTATTTAAAAATTAATGAAGTATTAGGGGGAAAATACAAATTCTCATGGCCAAAACCCATTTATTATATAAGAATAACAAGACGCTACATTTTCCATAAGGTTTCCACCTTTACGTGCTCATACAGAGAAAGTCAGATTTACATGTGTAAACAGATCTCGCAAGCACTGATTGCTCAGCCAGCAATTTAACCAGTTGGCTGGTTTGCACAAAATCACAGGTACAAATTTATATGGCATTTTAGAAAATATGGCACCGTGGAATTTTGTGCCTGTCTGTAGTTGCAAGCCCTGTGGAAGAAGAATGAGAATCAGGGCACAAACATATATCCCCTTACAGTTTAGTCTTCTCTTTACATGCCACCCCACATTACCAGAGGCTTAGCATGTTCTCAGCTATGGCCTACCACCAGTTTTAATGTCATTGCATTTAAGAGCTAACTTTAATAAGCGTAGTTGAGGAAGCAATGCAAGAGGTCTTGAAGGGACGAGCCAGGACTATGAAGTTCGCCTGCTTTTGATTCACTGCAGGCAGCAGCTGAGAAGCAGAGTTGGGAAATATTGGAGGGAACTAAAGACGAGGGGGAGAGCAGGGAGAATCAGAACAAAGGGATGTGGAAAAAAGAACAACACTGAAGAGCAAGATTAAAAACAGATGAGGATCCTCAACATCTGAAATCTAATTTATATCACTGTTTCAGAATGAGACAGCGTAACTGGGGCAACAAGCAGTGAAACAAAGAAACTCAGTATGTAATAAATATTTTATTACATTAATCATAATAAGCTGCACTTTAAGTCTTGGCCAAAGCATATTCTTAAATCAAGCTGAGAATGTGAGCAGTTTCAGACTTAAGAGTATAAGGCCCACATGACTGTAATTAACATAATAAATCATGATGTGGAGCTCTCTACACAGGCTGACAGCGCTTAGTTGATATATTGCTTATTAGAGACTGCAGACATTTCTCCCTCTATTTTATTAAAGTGCCATTGGTAGTGAATCAGAAGGTACCATTTTCTGTTCTGGCTGAACTGCCTACTGCAGGTGTAATAGGAAACATGTAAGCAGCTTGTGCCATTGACTTCTGATAACACAGATTGCAGCACATGAATCCAAAAGAACTGCATTTCAGAATCTTTCCTCCCACCCCCATCTTTAATTTAGCAAAGTACTTGAAGTGCTTTGTTACTGAGCTTGCAGTTTTATTTCTGAAATTCTCTGTTGGTGATTTTGCTGAACCAGAACAATTTGCTTTTACCTTTTCGCACTATATATTCTCCAGTATGAGTGAAGCAAGATAGGAAGGGCACAAACTCTATGAGGAGCTCACAATTTACAACCTTGCCTAACTAGTTTCATGCACACTTTTAACGTGCATATTTGCTTTGTCTTCACTCGGTGAGAGAGCAGAATTTAACGACCAGCTCTTTACACAATTCTCCAAGGAGGACAAAGTGCAACACTGAAAGTGAAACAGCTCCTAAGGTGGATTTTTTAGCCTGCTTTTCTGTTTTGAGCCTGTGATGAGAGTCCTCTCCTCCATGCACTCCAGAAAAAATTATGACTTTGAACTTCACTTTAATCTTTGCAAATACAACTCTTACCATCTTAGGAAGGGGTGGAAGTTCAAAGATGTAAAGGTCCTACAAGGTTGGGGGAGACTCAACAGCTGGGCAGAGGGCAGAGACACGAATACATCTCAACTTGGGGAAAGGCCACAGACCTTGGGTGGTAGATATTCTGCTAGGCAGCTGCTCACACACACTGGCTGACCAAAGTGCGTGCACTTTGTTCCAGACTAGCTACGGCACGTCCAGGCATTTGCCAGGACAAGGCGTCCCAAGAGGCACAAAAGCAGCTGGAAATTCTGCGCAGGGAGGAGACGAAGAGATAAGGAACATGCATTCGTCAGGAGCCAGGCTGTTGTTCGTGGCACAACCTGATTATTTCTGTCCTTGAATACATGTTTAAACTTACTTTATCATAGTTCAATTGAATAGATATTTAGTCACATTTTGCTGCTCTGCTTGAGTAAAGTCTCTTTAAATAAATTGAGGAGTTTCACATTTTTTTCTAGCTATGAACACACACACAAGTGCCTACACACACACCCCTCTTTGCTGCTCAGAATATTGTTATTATTTGATTATAATGTAATTATGTTGTCAAAATTTTCCTGTCAGGATTGGATTGTTATTTCCATAAAAATAATTTGTTCTTCTATATAGGATATGAACAATCAGTTCCCCTGCTACTGAATTGAGTTCATACCAAACCCGAACCCAACCAATTCATGTAAGAGGTGATATGGGGTATAGTTTAATGGATATAATTATGAATGTACATTATACTTATATATGGCTATTTTATTATGCACTAGGACAATGAACAGTCTGATGTATTTAACAACTGTACAAGTGAATGGTAAATGGGACAAGTTCTTTGTCAAAGTATGTTTTCTGAGGGCTATCTGAAATCAGGAGAAAGGAAATAGGCAAAAATACACTTCTTTATGCAGAGACAAAAAAAATGTAAATCTGTGAGCAAAAAGCAAAGTATATACGAGTACACAGGCATGAATGCTGTGCTGTAATTCCAATAATAGTTTTCCTGTTAATTTGTTTTCTTGGATGTGTAGTCAGTAAGAGAGACCAAGTCCTGAAGAACTGGCAATGCTCCATCTCCCAAGAGTCAATGACAGAAAAGAATCCCCATAACCTGACACATCCACATGACTGAAGGACAGAGCTCACCACAATCAGAACAGTGCTCCAAGTTGTGGACAAAATTAAATTATCCCTATACAAAAATATCCATGCTTCTGTGGCTCATTCAGACTGCTGTCCTTGACCAGCCACAGTAGTAAAGCAGAACTTAGGCAGATATCCAGTTAAGAGAGAGGTGAGTGTAAAGAGAAAATAAAAGCAAGCTATTCAAAGATCAGAGAGGAACGTCCTTATCTTTCACAGGCTTGATCTTTGGGTACAGGTGTGTCCTGCCTGAAATAATTCAGTAATACAGCACATTCAGCTTTTGCACTGGGGTGATGTGACCTGGGTCAGAATAGCTCAGAATCAATTTTTTTCCTTCTTTGAACAAAACAGGCAGCCAGCTTTTTTTTCTTTCCCTTTTTTTTCCCCCCAAGGACAAATCAACAAGTGATTAAGTATTATTAATCCATAATTGTATGGTTTCAAGTGATGTTTTCATCATGAAGACCTAGTTAATGAAAAGAAACAACAGACCACAGTGTCATTGCCAGTCTAAAGATATCCTGAGCTTAATCAACAGGCACACATACAGTATTTCTTTGTGTGTGTGTGCACTTACTGTTTAATTAAAGTTAATGGGAGTGACAGGTTTATGTTAGAAGACACAGCCAATGCACTTAATGGTCAATGTATAACTAAGTACATAACATAAAGCTTTCATCAGACGCAGCAAGGTCCTTAGCACCACTTTTTACACAGCATGCATGAGGGCAGCGCTGTTCCCAGCTCCCACTAGGGGCAGGATTCACTGGCAGCCAGGACCTGGGAACTGCTGCCTCTAACACAACGTTTGTACGATCAGCATCGTCCTGCTATTTTATCAGGGCAGCATTGCTTGGCTACAGACAAGTGCGGACTCATAGGATAGGAAACAAAAGTTCAGCTCTGCCCACCCGTCCCACTGAGGCCGATAGCCACACTGAAGCTCTTCAGAACAACCAATGTCGAAAGCAGTTTTTGTGTGACCAGTCTGTGGAGTGCCCCAGCGAGAAAGATTCATCAAGGAAAGTAGGCATCTCAGTTTCTCTCTCTTGAGGCTCTGATTTAATAGCCTCAACACTTCCTGCAAACAGCAAGGACATATGCTTCATTTAAGCATACTGTATCAAAGAAAGATGGATTTCAGCATGTGTCAGTGCTTCCAGGATCTGGATGTTTTAGTAAGCACTGCTGTGTGCTGTGCCAGCCAAGACAAAATATCTACCCTCATGCTTCTGTTTTGTCTTCTGGAAAAATTCAAACAAGAATTTCTGTATTCAGAATCGTTATGTTGCTTAGATACACAGAAAATATACTCAGAAACTTCTACTGATCTGTTTCATGCTCAGGCAGGTTCTAGGTTCACTATAAAAAGAAGATGACATGACAGCACAAGACTCACTAAGAGGGAAATCATTTAGGTATGATGAAAATAGGAGAAATGAGAAGTCACTGTGTGCCGGCCTTACAGAACAGCTTATGCAAAAATGGCATGCTCCCATCATGGAGATGACCGAGAACAGTTCTTCCCAGGGTTTACTGCTGCTATTAAAAGCTTACACCTTGAATACATATGTGAAATAGTTCTTCTGCAGATATATTTACTGAAGTACCAGCCTCATCCAAAGTGGAAAAATACTCTCAGAAGGTATCCTGATCTAAAACGCCAAGTCCTGTATTCCCTTTCCAGCACCCCATCCAAAATGTAAAAGGAAAATGCATGTCTGAGTCCTTTCCAGGGTCAGTGACCATCTTGGCTGCTGTGCTATTATCTCCTCTGCAGATCCCAACCTGATCCTGCCTTGCCTCCCTTTCCATACTCAGAGACTCACAAATCATAAGATGAAAATAGCTCCAAAATTAAACAGAGCAATTGCAGCAACCACACAAAGAAAACATATCTCTGATCAAAAACACCATGTTAAATAATCTTCTACTTCCCAAAAATAAAGTGAAGTACGTTACAGACTTGTCCAGTTTCCTTTGTTTTTTCCATATCTTTTCAGGACAGCTAGAACCAGCTTAATTTCTTCCTTCGTATAACCGTACCACAAAAGACAGTACTTTGCGCAGAGGAGTAGCCTGTTTAAGATGCCTTTAGTGAAAGGGAGAGCATAGCACCCAGATCATGTTGGTCTTGCAAAAATGATTGTTTCCTACTTCTCACTTGTGCTTCCTATTTTTTGCTTTTCTGCCTTTCAGGTTGGGGTAATGGGGGAGAGGGTACATTTCTAAGTCTGAAATGAGCAGCGATGCTCCAGAACACAACCATTCATTGAAGTGGGCAGTTTCTCTTCCGATATGACACACCATCTTACTTAATACTGTTTCTGCTATGGGAGTCTGAACTAAAAATATATATTTAAATGAAGTGTCAGTAATTCTCAGTGACGCAATTCCTCTCTTCAGAACCCCAGAGAATATTCCTGACTGTTTGGCAGCTGAACTTGGCATGCTTTACAGACTTAGTCCTTAAAAACTGCTGGGGCCTGGCTGCAATACATATTTCTGAGGGTACGGATTCAACTCCCTCCTAGCTACAGGCAAGAAACTTCCACAGACTGCATGGACACTACCATTGCTCACTTGTTACAGAGGATCAATAGGCTTATGCAGCTTTTATTGCAGGAATACAACTGATAGCCCATCTCCAAACATCTCCCACACCAACCTACTTTCAGCATGAATACTCATGAATGGTTTCCTCCAAAATGTGTATATATATCCAGTTATGCTGCTGCCAGAAGATGTCTCTGCATGGTGCAGGTAGTTCAACTTGGAGGAGGTCCATGGTGAACAGGGGAAACAAGCCCTGACATCAAGAAAAGCAGCAGCCTCATCTTCTGTGTGCATAGCTGCTTTGATAAATACTTAATATTTAGGACAGCCAAAAGATCACCATCTATATGACAAATCCACTGCTGGTCCTCAACGTTGCAAGGAGGCTGGTATAAGCCTTCTGTGTCTGGAAGGAATTTCCTCTAAAGAAAATATATGTGGCATCCTGAAATGGTGATAAATACGTTTTTTAAGTACAGTGAAAATCTAAAGATGTTGTACTTGGTGATCTTAATTTCAGTGTTCTGCAAGTATTAATGACTTGATGAATGCTTCTTGTAGGAACAGCTTCATAAAACATACTGTTGTATTAGAATTATTAGTACTGTGTTTTCATTTTCTTAAATTTGATTGTCATACTTTGTACCCAGATGATAAAAGCAAAGAGATGATTACTTTGCCAAGGCTGAATCTGTCCTTTCTATAATACTGTCCTGCTTTTAAACAGAATTCCCTTACAGTATTGTAAAGATAATCAGCCTCATTAGCAGAACTTCTAGAGTAAAGCCCCAAAGCATTAGTTTATTATTTAACAGCATTTGCACACAGATAATTAAGGGTAGGAGTGGGCTGGCAAATCCATGCTGCAAGCAGAAGGCAGTGGCAGTGCAGGACATGGTTAATCAACTCACTAGCATCCTTTTTCTTATGATTAAGACTATAATGATCTAATTTTATTCTTCTAAATAAGCCAGGCCCTTGCAACTTAAAAAAAATAAATAAATAAAAGATGCTTTTTGTAATTATGTATCTCAGCACTCACTATTAGTAGCTCAGCTACTAGAGCAAGAATAGATATCAATTAGGGGACCTAAAGAGTCACCAGTGGACTCTGAACTCTTTAGTCCAACACAAAGAGGAAGAGCCTGTCTCACTCCTACATCTGTTTAATTGCTCGCTTGACCACGTTCAGCAGCGTTATGTCCCTGGAGGCAGACTTCAGCAGTCACTTTAGCCAAAAGTCATCAATCTTTGTATGTAAATTACAAATACAGAGACCGGCAGCAATTATTTGAGCAATTAAAGTTTGGTAACTTTCTTTTGACTTGATTATTTGCCTTTTGTTACATTCATTCTTGGCACAGTTCCACTGGTCTTGGAAGAATTACAGCATGGATTGATTTGGCCTTCCTGTATGTATGGCTGATGCTTTATATACCTCTAAAAAAGGCATTATTTTTTGTTTGCACTGCTTTGGAATGTGCTAGCTGGTATTTTTTTCCTTGCAGTGTAAATAGTGATTTAGGAGTTTAAGCTAAACCTAGTCAAAACAGGCAATTCAGGAGGTGTGTGGGACTTCCTTCTCCTCTAAGTCTTGTAACATTTTGATGCTCGTCTAACAGCTCCTAATCCATGAGTCTTATGATCACAAGAGGATCTCAGCTCCCACTTAATTTAAAACTCACACAGTTGCAGGGTGGGGGGAAGAAGAGGTCCTAGTTCTTTTGATTGCAGAAAAATACTTGAAAATATTCCACCTAAAAGCTGTATATCAACAGCTTTTGATACCTGCATTTTATAATGGTCATATTCAGTTAAAGACATGATATGAACACCTGGAAACGACAGGGATGTCCACACTGTGAGCAGAACAAGAGTCAACCCACATTAGATGCCACTCATGAAAAGATGCAATCCCTGCTCTCATCTTCCTGTCATGAGGGCACAGGACCAGAACTAGATCTTTGCACAAGTCACCAAGCTAAGCTGATCACCAGGCACTGATCTGGGGTCCTGACATAAAAGCTACAGAGAAGAACAGGAAGGAGGTCAGAGCAGAGACAGCAGAGTCGGGAAGGCTACGTACTGCCCTCAGCATAGACCAGGGCACCATCCATCACAGCATGCAGTAAACCACTGATATCATCCAATAATCACAGCGGAGGGACAGTGTGCAGGATGCTGATGAAGAAAGCAGTGGTGCTTGTGGGCAACATGTTTCCCCTCCAAACTCTGCAAAAACCTATACATGTAAAAACATCACCCAGCAGCCCGGTGAGTTTAGCTACGGAAATGCATGATGGCATTGTGGTGGTACCCACAGAATACGATCTGCCACATCTCTGACAGAAGCAACCACCATAGTAACTTCATTTACAGGATTTTTTATTTTGCATCTCTACTCACTACTCTTTGCATTCTGCACATTTTGTATATATGGATTTGACAACTTTTTAGTGTATCCTCATGGAATTCTTTGCTTTTGTATTTATAGAGTTGGACTAGCATTGGACCAGAGAGGTCTTGCTGCGCTGTCTTGTTAATCTAAAGAACATCTTCACCCTTGGTCTTCAGGTGGAAAGTGAGTATTCTTCATAAATACTTCAGCAATTCTGCTTACGCAGTAAACTACCTCTCTGAGAATCAAAATTTACCTTCCTCCATAATAAGCTCTATCCTCCTCTGAGCCATAGCCGCCTTCCACATTCTCCTGCAATAACATCAAATCTTTTCCATTCATGGTTTCAGACATCCAAATGTCACTAATTTCTCCAGGCTGCACGTACTGAAACCTAAAGCATCATGTTTCTTACTCACCTTCCATCTTAACTCATGGGACCTACTTTGCCCTTGCTGGTTCTTGGACAACAGACCAAGTATTAGCAAAAGGAAAAGAAAAAAGAGGCTGTTTGGGAAGTCAAAATTGCAGAAATTCCCTGCTCTCCACCACTGCAAAAATCCTTTTCCTATCAGATGTAGGTCCTTTCATTTTTTCCAGAAGGAAAAAGAAAAGACTGAAGAGTACCTACGTATATTCTTGAAGACTTTGCTAATAAAGTGGTAAAGAACAATCCGAAAATTCACAGATGAATGTCCACTTATTAGGGCTGAAGTTTAACAAAAATAATCCAGTATATTCCACAATACTTAGATGGAGGCCTGAACACAACAGAAATCAGTGTCTAACCTCACTGAATCTTCACTGAGATGCCACTTCACTTTTAAGACACGAAAATACCTTTGTAAAGTCATTACTTACACATTCAGTTGCCACAATTTAATTAAAGTGAGTAAAAGAGAGAAAAAAAAAAAAAGAATTGAAAGAGAAACTAGACCAAAACTAAAATGTGGCTTAAACTGGCCTAAGCTAACATACATCATCATATATCTTCAAGATTTTTGATTTCATGGAGAAGCTCACCCAAACGTTCATGACCTACAAGATTACCATGCATGGAAACTATCAGCTGTGTCTGATACAAATTCAAGGATATGTGACTTAAGCTAAAACTCAAAGTAATATTTCTTGTGGGTTGGATTGCACCCTTTAATCATAACATCATTTAAGGCCTTAGTGCTGCAAAGACCTCATAAACATACAATCAGTTCTAATGGGACCAGGAGCAAGGCTTCACATACTATTTTAAAATTAAGCAACCCTTGGTAGGGGACAAGGCAGAATTTAAATTCCCTGCTTACTTTCAACTGTACCTTTGTTTGTTTGTCAAGCATCCACCAAGTCAATAAACTAACAAAAGCTCTAGGCTCCTTGGTATAATTGTTTCCTGCCTTTTTTTACGTAAGAATTATACTTATCCTTGTTTCTGTCTGTTTAGGACAAAAACATTTTTACATAGGATAGATAAACATCCTTTTGTAGTTAAATACTTCTAAAATTTTATGTGTCATGCACCACTTCCAGTACATCGCTCTTTGTTAAGAGACAGCCGAACGAAATCACTGTATGAGTAATCACCCTACCCTAGTCTTCAATCAGACCTCCACATTATATCTGCAAGAATCTGCGTGCAGAACTACGCATCTGTAATAAATTCACTTGGCAATATTGCCCACTTTTCTGCAACTTGAAGATTTATTAATGCCAGCATTTCTTTCCCAAAGGAGCAGGCTCTACGGAAATCAGAGACTCTACTGACGTGAGTATCAAGTTTTAGTCATATGTCAATCATTTTACCCTAGTTAAAATGCAGCTACCCCTCAGTACAGTAACAGCATATTACAACAACACTATACCAGGCTGAAGAGAGGAACTGCATAACACTTTCTGAGACCAATACCAGAAGCTTAAGTATTGAGAACATAACTGACTGAACTAGAATTTGGCCAGCACGCTGAGATAACATTGCTGTCTATGGAAGAAGTGCTAGGAGGTCTTGAGCGTTGATTTATGCAGCAGGTGTAAATCCAGATGCAATCCCACTTTGTCCTCACAGTGAGACACTAGACATGGATCAACCCTGCTCTGGAAACTATACAAATCTGAAAATGTGGCACCATGTCCATTATTGTAAGGTTTAACCCTAAGCAGTAACAACTGCTGACCTTGTTTGGCTTCTGAGGACCTGGCAAAAACAGTTTGAAAGGGTTTGGGTTTTTTAATTAATCTGTTGAAAGAAAATCCCTCTCCCAGATAACACACACCTACATGGACAAATTCTACCTACCTTTGTATTCCATTGTTCCAGCTTGCAAGTCTGAGAGTGAGCAAGTTGCAGGGACAGCTAGGTAAAAACCAGCTCTAGTATATACAGCAGTGATGCGCTATGAACTGAGCAATGTAGAAGTAGGTTTACCACGCAATTCAGATTGACATCAGGCATCCCATATCTCTCAGTTCTAAACCAGATGGAGTTTTGTAAGGTAATTTCCACAAGGCATGTTACATGACTGCAAAGTAACATCCCAAAGATGCAGCCATGCAGAAACGGTCCCAAAGAGGAATTTGCTTTGCTGTAACTAAGACAATTATCATCCTTTCTAATGTCTAATGCTTAGCAGGGTTTTACTCAGCAAAACTGGGTATTTAACTTTGCTCATTGTTTTATTTGGCAACAAGATCTGCAGGCTCTTGCCAATTAATAGATTTACTAGCGTTCAATCAGGCTTCAGGGTGTCCAGGTTGAAGTATCATCCAGGCTGTTAAAGTCATTGTTTTTAGCACTTACAGTAGCTGCCACAGGGACTGCATATAGGCAATTTTTTACCCCCCTCCACTGTCTGGCTCTGCTCTATCTGACCAGACCCTCCTAGGCTGAACCAGCAAGGGAACAGGTGGAGAACTTGCTCCTGCCCTTGCCTCCTCCCAGGATGGAACCACTAACCAGCTGGAAGAGCAAAGCCAGGACTGTCTGTACTCAGGTCCTGAGGGAGATGGCGAGACTGCTCAAGAAAGAGATTTCCTTCCCCTCCAGAAGACCTGTGGCCAACACTGAGTTATTCTGCACATGGGATAATCATTCAGCAGAATTATGCTGTTTTAACATGCTCTTTATCGAATTATGTTCATCTGTTTGTGCCAATTCTTGTTGCTTTGGCAGCAGCAGATGAAAAAAATGAAGGACATGGGAAAAAAGAACTTCCACTGAGAACAGGGAAAAAAATCATTTTTTTCTCTTGGATCAAAGTTTGAGTGTTATCAATTTCATGGTTATGGTTGTGGTCATCCTCCTCGTCTCTGCAGGCTGCTCTGATTTACGGGTCAGGGAAACCATTTAATAACGATTTATAGAAGCGCAAACCTCTCTCCAGGTACCCTCCTTGTGCCCTCCTTTGCCTCTCCATGTCAAACATCACTCTTCTGACAGGGTGAAAGCAACAGGCGACCTGCAGCTGTAGGCTACACTGGCTGAGACCACTTCTCTGGTTCATCAAAAGAGCACATGGCTGTGTTTCACACCCTCCCCGCCCTGTGCACACAGCGTGGCAGCTGCGGGCCCTGTCCCATGACACAGCTGCACCCAAAACGGACCTATAAACCTGTCCAAAAAGAGCCCTTTCCCTATGGCAGCAGTACACTTTCTCACAGGGGTTGCTCCTGGCTTTGGCTTAGTTGAGGTCTTCAAATCCTCTTCCAGGCTGGGGGCTGTTACTCTGTCTACTGACTTACAAGCTGGTGGGACCAGGGCACCCTCGTGCAATGCAACCCCTCCTCCCTGTCCGCCCCCTCACCGAGCCGTGCCTGGGGCACCCCTAAACACCGCCGCCCCTCAACTCCCGCCCAGCGTCCTACCTGGCATGGACTGTGCTGCCGCCTCGGGGGTGGCAGCGGGGGCGGCGTGGGGCTGCTGCTGGCTGGAGCTGACCTCAGGCTCGGCACTCACTGAGGGCGAGCCGGCCGCCTCGCCTCCCAGGGCCAGC
>WEKW01006004.1:22650-47616 GCA_013389905.1 Sula dactylatra | reverse complement strand
GCTCCTGAGAGCCAGCCCGGCAAGTGGCGGCCAGGGGCCAGTGGTAGGCATGGCCGGCACTACAGCCCCACATGGCCGTCAGGTTGCCATGGGCCCCCTCGGAGAGCAGGTGCTTGAGGTTGGGGATGAGGCTGCAGATGGTCCCGTGGCTGTGGGCCCAGCTCACCAACTTGGAGAGGTTTTCGGAGGAGGTGTGAAGGCAGTCCTCCATGGTACAGGATCAACAGCGCCTCGCCGCTGGGAAGTCCGCTGGAGATGTGGTTCAGATCACAGGGTCCTGACACTCAGGGTCGCGTGTTGCCAAGCTCATGCTTGCTGCTCGCCTGCAAACAGAGAGCAAAACCCTGCCCTTCAGCACTCCCAAAGCAAGACCACATTTGCACGGGCAAGTGAAACATTTGTAAGCTCAGCTAAATCCATTTCACTCTCATCGCATGCAACCCAAAGCACGTTTCTCAAAACAGCGCCTGCTTTTAAGTAGCATTCCTCGTTCTGCCTGCAGAAAATCTGCCTTTAAACCCAAGGGAAGGAATATCCCTGCAATACACAACTAAAATAAGATAAAACAGCTTTTTAAACAAGCAAGTTCAGTATCAGTGGCAATAGGATTTGAAGCTTAAATCTCTGACAAAATGCAAATACAGCCCAAAAGATGGTGATTGTGTCTTCATTCTTAGGAAATGAAAATTAAATAAAATCTGAAAACATACAATTCATCTTGAGGATCAGGGTGGCAATCCAGCACTAACTGAGACACTCCTTCTGCACCTGATGAAACTTTATGACCTTTTACAGAATTTATGCACATTTCTTAAATATATCACGTATCTCCTTTCCAACTGAATTTGAGAGGCATCAAATTGAAGCCCAGAATCTTAGTTTTCAATATGAGGAGAAAACAAATAAGTTCACGCTTTGCTGTGCTAATACTGAGAGTCACCAGTTGTCCAAAGGCTTAAAAGAAGCTTAAGGGACCATTAAGGTTTAAGTCATAACCTTCCATAAAATCTGAGAGTTAACCTTTTGCTTTTCTACCATATTGTCTGTTTTCCCAGATCTAAATCACAATTCTGTTCATGACAAATACTTGCAATTTTCATCAGATATTCAGAAATTTACAGCACAAGGCACGGACCTTTGGGGCCAAGGCCACGAATCCTGTAATATTTCAGGTCAAACATAAAAGTACAAAACCTGTCGCATGTTCATCTTTTCTTGCCAGAAACTGCTCCCTGCCGCATGGCACAGATATTTTCCAGGCAAGGTCTCATCCCACACAAGACTGCAAGCCCTCAACTTCTCAGGACTTCAGCTCTAGGACTTTCTAGGAGACCTTGCAGTTGTTTCTCTGATCCACATTTCTTTTATTGCCATAAAAAAGACAATGAAACATGATTCAGGAGGTGCTTCATTTGTTTAAATGTATAGAAAAGAAAGAAAAAAATTTAAAGATTAACCATTCTTTCAGTAAGCAAAGAAGAGCAAGGAATTGTAACATAACCAGCTAAAAATACTGAAATTATTTATAACTTCTTGGATTGTAGCTTTCTGTTCCCTGAGTGGTTTACCAAGGTATCTGGTATCAAAATACCAAATACTCCGAGTAGTAAGCTTCTGATGGTATATAAATTGATGGCTTATTCTGATGGCTATAAAGTATGTCTGGAATTAATGGCATGAGGCTTGGTCACTGCTTGACAAACATCAGGGCACTGCTGGGGCTGGGGTCCAGGCAGCTGGGACCGCCCCAGCCACAGGCACTGGGTACTGGACTGACAGACTCAGGCTGAGCTGAACTGTGGCTCCTGGGCCATGGGTGGGTGGGGGTCCCAGGGCAGGCTGCGCAGAGCTATTAAGGCCCATGGGTGCGCTCAGGGCTCTGATGAAAAATTAAGGTTGCAGTGCGAATGCTCAGTTTGTACACATCTGTTGACCTCTTGTATCTGCTCTAAATCACCTGTTTAGATCATCAACTGTAGGAGGTTGTTCACAGGAACATTTGCTGTTAATAATTATTTTTTAACTTTTATTTTGCTTATAATGTTCTGTATTCCACACACTTCCAGATTTAAGCTGCAGACAATACCCATTTTCCTGTTATCCAGGCATTTGAATGCTTAACTATTGCATTAGCAATCTTTTTTTTTTTTTTTACCACAACCAAATGTGATATAGTTAGTCAAATGTCTGTACAATCCTAGAGCAATGATCACATTGAGAAAGGCAGCACAAACCAGTTTTCACACAGATACCACTACAGGGATACTGGACCCTTCAGTAGTCCATTCCTGAGGTGGGAAATTATTACCCGCTACTGTAAAGATCCTCAAGGACTGTTGCTGAAATAGATCAAAGTCAACTGTGAAGCTCTAGCTGACTTCAACAGGTCCAGGTAACTTGGACTCCAGAGCTCTGTAAGAAAGTCAGCAGTTCACAGATGGACCCCAACACCTAGCTCTCACCCAGGATCCTCACTATTATTAATATCGAACCAGACAGTCTCTTTTTCTTTACACTCTTGTCTTACTTTTAAAAATGAAGGGTTTTTGAAGTAGCTGGAGAAGATCAGTAATAAAAGAGCTCAAACAACTCAGCATTTCATGGTTGCTGGGCACAGGCTGGGCTGAGAATGTTTTGAGGTTACTGCTCAGCTAAATTAATAGAGATTAAATGTATGTTTATATTCCTCTAATAATATCCATGTTTCCTATCTCACCAGCTGTTACCTGCCAGAGGTCAGTTTTTCAAATAAGGGATCACATCTGAATACGACTTCAATTTGGTAAATATATATTTTAAATTATTAATCACCTAAATTGATTTTTTTTCATTAAGTTAACCAAGGGATACCAAAGAAACTGCAGCACCGTCAGATGATAGCAGAGTCTGAGCGTCTCTCTTTGTATACACCTGATGACAGAGCATTAATGTCCAGTGACTTTCTCAGACAGCTAAAAGTAACTGGGAACTTCTGCTCATTTCTGCAGGCCTGTTCGGAGGCTCTCCGTAACCTTCTCCCTCCTGCCTTTCATGAACATGACCTGCAAGACTTGGAGCTCCCGTTGTTCTCATCTCACTTATATTTTCATATAGGTAGAAAATCCCTTTACATTTTTCTGGACTGAAATGCAGCATTCACACCAACGTTACACCTCATTTTGTTCCCTGTCCTCTTCTACACAAGCATTTTTAGATGCAAAATGAACTGTGTCATGGCTCAAACAGACAGCTACTCAGTGGCTAACTGCCCCTAGAGAATGCTTTCCCTAAAATCAACACAAATTACTACCTGCCTACTCACCTGCTCTTCAAAGATGCCTGCCAGCTAGCTGCAGATAACTGTGTTTGCTCTGTGCCGAGGGAGGTGAAGAGGTTGTGTTTCAATGGTTTTGCAGCCTCTGTATCCCTGCCCACCCACTCTCATTCACCAGCCAAAGGGCATGCAAACCAAAACTCAAAACAGAACAGACAAGTACTCCCTATGATTCCCTCCGTGAGGCTCGCCATGTGTCTTTCCTCACCACCCAGGCTCTGTGCCTCACTGGTGGAGTCAAGAATGGAGCCAGCATGGGAACTTCTACATATATTGCAAACTTCTAGGTATTTTTCCAACATCTTTGAAATTAAGCATGACATGGAGGGAAGAATGGGTGAACAGGAGGAAGCACATCATTAGTAAACAGAGTAAAAATGGTGTAAGATTCAAGCTTGTTTTTGCAGTAGCTCAAGCCAACGCGCATGCACAGTGAACAACTGCTACGATAAATTCCAGCTTCTGTTATTGCCCACATGAAAACCCAGCAACAGTACAGATCTCACAGCATCACCTGCAATGCAAAGCTCCTTGCACGACCAGCGTCCCCGTGCAGTGTACTAAATGCAGTAGGGTCCTCACCTTGGAAGCCTTTTAGGCACTGGAGAAGGCTCCCCTTTTCAAACACACAGCTTTTAAACATCTAAAATTTGTTTGTTATATTTGGTTGTTTGTTTTAAACCTTTTAAAGATACACTGTCAATCTTGACAGGGGTCAAAACCCCCAGGGCATCTGCATTTCTGCTAACTGGTATATTCAAAGATACGGACATACAATGCATCCTGCCACAAAAGAAACACCGAAAGGATGGGAGGAGTAACACCATACTCACACAAGGCAAAGAGGACAATCTGGAACATGAACAGAGGAAAGGAGGGAGTGCTATAGTCAGGGCTACAGTCAGAAGCTACGTCAGTGCAAACCCTTGGGAAAGCATGGAGCTGCTCAGTTCCTGCATGACCAGGGATGTATCTAGGGAAGACAGAAAGTCTAGTTTGGCTGAGGAACCATTTTCTGCAAGGGGAAATGAGATCAGGTCAACTGCCACTGTCTAGAGTGTTTGTGCAGGGCTGAAAATCCAAAGACATCAGTTGTTCAGAAGCAATGTGTCTTTGGTTCACCAACTGCAGCAGAAGTTGACAATGGCACTTTGGCAGGGAGGGACTCACCCTGTAGAAAGCACAGCAAATCCATTATTATCTGCCCAGTTTCCTGAAGAGGGACCTTGTCTGCTCAGACAGCTTGCTGCTGGCTGACAGTCTGCTCTTGTTTGCTAAATCACGTTTTAAAGATTATATAAGTCATTTACTCAGACTGGCAAGATCTGATAAGATGACTCATGCTTAATAACCTGCTACCAAATATACTCTGAAATCATACAGTAGCTGGCAAACACACACTATGGCTTCACTGTGAGTAACACTGGTATTTTAACTGCATTACAGATGGCGAAGCCGTAACTATACACAGAGCTTTTCTGCAGTTCAGAGCCTAGCAATATCTAATTCAGAGTGAAGCATGTCTAGGTGCTGGAAATTCACTGCAGCTCTCTGGGCCCTAAATTAAGAATTCGATGTAATGTCTTGTTTAGCTTTACGACCTCATTTACAGCATGTCACTGTAGTGACTGATGTACAGAATACATGCTATGCCAGAAAGCATTATTGTTGCAAAACCATTCCTTGAGATCCGTTAATGTGTTAACTGGAACATCACTTGATTTGGGAAAGGCGATATTTTCTGTATCCAGAGCCAGGGTTTTGCCATAGGACATCTACTTGGTGACCAAAGGGTAATGAAAAATAGCAAACTCTAAAGAGCACCCCTCTTCCATGTTCTAGGATGGGACTTGGTGGACTTAGCCAGTTTCATGCACACAAAATTATTCCTGATTTTACACACAGCAGTAGGAACAGGTCCTTTGTTATGATCCAGAGAAGAAGCACTGAGACCAGGCAAGTCCCAGGAGCAACAGCAGTTGGTAGCTGTGGCCACCTTGAACCCTTTCCTTTGTCCTACGCAGAGAATGAACGAACATCGGTGGGGAGCAAAGACCTGGCTACCTCAACTACCTCTCCTCCTTTCCCTCCTTGCGCATGAGGGTGATGCAGTAGAGTTTTGGTTAGGACATTGTGGGAGGTTCTTCAGGACAAACGGGGAAATCTGTGATGTGGCTCCCCCAGAAAAGAGGCAGCAGAGGTGAGGATGCAGTGAAGGAGCTGAACGCAAAAAAATGGGGTGAAGCAGAGGTGTGCAGTGGGAAGCACGTGTCCTCCAGCAGTGTCTGCACACTGGAACATGCGTTTGGACCACCTACAGGACAGGGAGTGCTACCAGTACATTTTGTTGTAAAGAAGGCAAGAATTGTTGGGATCCTGTCCTCTCACAGACCCACAGGCAGTTAGAAATGGATTTCCTTCCCAGGGTAACGTTAGCCAAGTCAACACAGAATAACCTGCATCACCTAAGTGTATGTTTGAAATTCTATTACCACTACTGATTATTACCGTTTCAGGAACTTCCACACTGATTTTTGTTCAAGGGAACAGTACAGCCATGACTACATTAACCAACTCTTGGGACATGATCTCAAGGCTGATACTACTGAGAATTTTCTAAAAGCCCATGATTCTCAGGTAAGACTACAATGTAAAAACTACTTTTGTTAATAACAAAAAGTAGTCTTTCTAATCTCACAGCTGTATAAAAACCCTAAAACCTGAATTCTAAAACATTAAAAGACAGGTGTAAAAAACCCTGCACTTACTAATTTTACATAGCATGGATTTCAAACCAATCTTACAACAGCTGAAACCTGGCTTTTAAGTGTATTTATGGAGAAGCAATGTCTTCTCAGCTTCTACATTCAGAGGTCCCAAACCCTTGTGGTTTGGGCTTTGCTTTCTCATACTAGCAAAAGAACCTCAGAATGTTTTAAATCCCCTTTGTTTTCAGCCTTTGCCTTGGCCAAACTTACTGGGCTGTTACTCCATCATTACCTGAGGGGGAAGCACTGCTTCATTTTGAAGGATCTTTGTTTTCATACTTACAAGTAAGGAAACACAATTGCTAGTTAACAGACTGAGAGCACTGTGAATTAAAGGTTTGGCCACCATGGTGTAAATATCTGTCTCGTTCAAGATTTGAGCCAATGGACAATAGTAGGGCTTGTTTTATTATTAGCATTTCTTAAGCCAAATGCTTAGTATTGCTAAAGGACTGAAATCAACAACAGCAGAAATCCTAGCGTCCATTCGTCAGAGAAGGCAGGGCAGTACTGAGGTCTCCATAAGGTCCTGCTGCAATCCCATACGCCCCGCCAGCCATCAATCCAGGACCGCAGGCAGTATTTCTCCTTCCCAAACTAAGAGACTGAAGCAGACTCAGCAGGAGCTGCTGCCTGGCCCAGATATTGCTCTCCAAATGCCAGAAGCCCCAGCCATGCAACAGAGCACCCAAAATCATGCCACTGCTAATTACCTTCCCTGCTATCTCATATGAGTGGACTACTAACAGTGGAGTTAAAGCACAGCCTCTTTGCCCTACTGCTTTGATGTCTTCACTGATACTGCTAAGTATGTCATCAACTTGTCAAGGGACTGGGATGAACAACCATTCATTCAAAACTGACCAGCAAACTGGAAGGGCTGGGAATAGGTCAGTGCATTTTCTCTAATTTTAGACTTCAGGAGTACAAAACTTCTGTATCAACTCAAATATTATTGAATTTACTTTCTACTTCAAAGAAAGACTATGAAGCAAGAAGAAGCAGAGAGGGAGAGAAAGTAAGCATGTAGAAAATGACATTTATAGGCAAAGTACAAATCAACTAGGTGTCCCACTCTACCATGGGGGAAAGGGGCAGGCCTCCATCTCTGATACAAACTGTGCATGTGTCATGAGTTTAGCTGGGATAGTTGATTTTCTTCACTGTAGCTAATGCAGTGCTGCATTTTAGACTTAGTATGAAAACAATGTGATAACACACTGATGTTTTTAGTTGTTGCTAGGTAGCGCTTACACTAGTCAAGGACTTTTGCAGCTTCCCATGCTCTGCCAGGTGCACAAGAAGCCGGGAGGGGAGGGGATACAACCAGGAGAGCTGATCTGAATTGGCCAAAGGGTATTCCATATCATGTGATGTCATGCCCAGTACATTAACTGGGGTGGGGGGACTGAGCGAGCGGCTGTGTGGTGCTTAGTTGCTGACTGGGGCTAAACCATGACAGCATGGTTCCCTTTAGTTAGGAAAACATGTTTTTAATTGAATGCCTCGCCAGGAGACAAAAGGGTATAAATTACAGAGGAAAGGCTCACAAATTCTGGCAAGTTCTGCAAGCCTGTGAGATAGTTTAGAAATGTCATGTATCCTTAAACTAGAGAATAATTCCTCCAGCTCTGCTTATTTGTCACCGTTTCCTTACCACTTTTGTACAGTCTCCAGCTGGTGTCTTCAAGACAAAAACAACCTCTCACCTTAACAAAATCACTGACTGTTTCCAAACTATGTCAGCTTATACTATTTGTTCATGTTTTTAGCTCTGTAAGAACTGATTTAGAAATAAACAGGGATGTAAAGCAGGAACAAAACAAAACCTTCATGCTAATTTTCCACCTCCACAATTCTAGGCTCATCCCAAACTTTATATCAATTCATCCATTTATGTGTAGCAAGTGCCTTCCCTTTTGTGTTTCTCAGAGCTACTGTGCTTGTATCTTGGTCTTTCTGAAGCCAGCAGGAGCTCTGCCATTGAATAAGCAGACCAGGGTTTCACCCACAATGAACCACAATTATCACTCCTATCACCAAAGGGCAGGACCAAGAACACTTCCCCGAGATGGAAGAGCAGGGGAACGTAGAATAACCACATATCTTTCTAGGCAAGCAGTGCTGTTCTCCATTCAGAAAAATCTCACGGTTGTCTGTCACACTTGCTTCACAAGACCACAGCTCCTCCTCAGCTGATGCTTAATCTTCAGGGAAGATGCTCTCCTGGCCAAGCATAGCATGCCTTCAACTGCAGCTGCCATCACAGCAAGCCCAAGGAAAGCAGCAAAACCTGTTTGCTGGTGAAATTCCTTCAGTTGGCTGAGAAAAAAAAAAGGATTTGGTTGGGACAGCGTTTGGGGGTTGCCTTGCCTTTTCACATGGAAGACTACCACAGGATTATGAGCGTCCCAATAGCCTGCCTCATTCACAAAATGAAATGATCCATCCACTGACAGCAGAAGGGACTGAGGAACAGTTTGGAGCTTTGATGCTTAATCTAAATGTAATGCCACAAGCACCACTGCTTCTATTTTTTTATTTTTCCTTAGCACCCACAAAACAGGAGCTACATGAGCCTTGCCCCTGCACAGCATCACTGAAGGGTCATAGAGGGACCAAAAGAGCACCAAACGAAAAAGTACGTGAAAAAGGAGCAGAACAGATGGTGCAGCAAATCTGAGTAATCTGAGCAGGATCTCTTCACCTAAGAATTTCTCTTCTCATCCAGATGCCAACGTCTCAATTCAAGCTTACTCAGACCAACCTGTTCCTCACTCCATTCCACCCAGCTCACTGTGACTCTCTTAATAACCACTCAAATAACCCTAATTCTTTATCATGAATCCTCTACCAAGCCATCCCTGTGCTGGTGCTTCCCAGTCCTGAGCTTCAGTCCTCAGGAATATAGGCCTGATTTGGTTGTCCTCATTTGTAGTAAGTAGGATCATCAGAGAACGGCACAGAAATGTATGGGACTGCTTCTTCTTGATGAGGAGGGATCTTCCTTCCAAGAAAGTGAGCTTTCTACAGTTCATGAATGTATCTGCGAAGTTGCTGAGCACCTCCAGCTCTAGAGAAGTCAAAACACTTGGCAGTGCTACACTTCATATTTTTTACCTTGTGTCTTCCTTGCATATCCCATAAAGGACATGTTCTACCATGCTCTTCCCAGAAGCTCTGTAGCGTTAAGGTAATTCTGTAAAATATTAACCTTCCCCACTGCTTACAACTATGCAGCGTACCGCTGAATCCAGAAACGATTTTAGGATTTTGAAAGCCCTCAATAGTGTAAACATAGTTATAGTCCTTGAATAGTGTAAACATGGAAGACAGAGAAATCCTGTTTGTTCAATTCAGTATTTAGCAAGTGCACCCCTCAAACCTTCTCTCAAAGCCTCAGTGAAACATAACTCATTTTCTTAATGCAGACACTTCTCACTGTGGTCTGCAGCGAAGACCTGAGTGACAAGATGGATTCTGTACCCTGGCTTAAAAGCTGTGTTTCTTCAGGCTGACAAATGGAAGCACATTTTAGCACTAGCAGTTCTGTAGACTTACAGGCTGTTAGATAACCTATCTGATGACCATTGTGTGCCCCCAGGTTAGTGACACAGGCCAAGAGGAACTGGAGGGACCTAACATGGACATAATTTCCCCCTCTACTTACCCTCTGTGAGCTGCATTCAGATTCGGTGTTTCACCTCACCAACATGCAATGCTGGGCAGCATTTGTAGCTGTTTGCATCACCGGTGAAATCTAGCTCACCTGTCTCATCTCTGTGCAGTCACAATCTCTGCCTCAGCACTCCAGCTCAAATTGCATTCTCTGTCCATGTCAGAATCTAATGAATAAGCAACCCCTTGCAAAACTGTTGTGGGCTTGTTGGGCATTTTTTTTGCGTGTATATGTATCACTGAATGAACGCAACTGTGTGCTTAGTGCACATATGTAGATTTTTTTCTGGCTATACCTTAAATTCCAAGCCTGGAGAGGGAAAAGGAGTAGAAATGAACTTTCAAGTCCTCATCATGTCACCAACGAGTTTTCAAAAGGCTGTTTCCACATAACAGTTTTCAATGCACTTTTAAAAATGACAGATACACAATCAGTTTTAAATATTCTTGAACTGAATCCACAAGCCAAGTCCAGCATTACTGAACTGCTAAAGCATCAGACTCCTCCTGCAGCTAGGATGAATCTAGCTCTACCTCACCTCTCTTTGACCTACTCTCAAATTTACATTTACATTTCAGAATGCTGCCTGCTGAAGTAGCTAAAAATGACCAAATATATATGATCCAAAACACATATATGTTAGGAATCCTTCCATATAAAATGGAACTTTCAAAACAAAAATAAACCAGCTGGACCAGCTCAAATCTTGCTTTTAAAAACATAAATGCTCAATCATCCTACAAGAAACAATGATCCACTCACTGTTCACTCTAGCATTCGCTCCTACAACGGTGGAAAGTTCTCCAGAGGAAAAGCGTGGAGAGAGCAAATATTTTCAGTTGCACTCATGGTTTTCTCCACTAGCAACAGTGGAGAAGATGTCGCAAGAATGAAGATCAGGGCAAAATCCATCCTGGATATAAGCCCATGGAAAGCTGCACAACTACCACGTGTTTGAATTTGGCTCTGCCTTCCTTTGAGGTTGTAATGGGTCTGACAAATGAACTTTTCCACACCTTCAAACCCAATCTGTCCTTTTTATAAAGTGTCTTTCTACAGCAAAGTCAAAATGAAGGTTTCCAGCACTAACATCTTTATCGCTGCCCTGTTGCTCATTCCTTGAATACAGGTAGGACCACCACTGCACACAAACAGCTGTTATGATGCAGCCAAACTATCCACCATCAAATCTGAGTAGAAGAACTTGATCTAATACCCACCAAGGTAAAGCCTCCATTGAGCTCAGTCATCACTGAACCAGGCCCAAACGTCTACTTTATGAGTTTGGACTTGCCCAAGGAATAATGTCGCTGCAGCCACTTCCGTGGATTGGTGAATTTTGAGCTCTGTACTTTGAGGAGCCAGAACTGATTTAAATATGCCTCTATACTCATATAATTCTTCTAATCATTACCTTTGATAAATGGCAATTTTTATCTGAGTAACCAGTCCTTTGATCCCTGTAGTAAGGCAGTTTCTCTTGCTCTAAGTTCACATTTTGTCTACCAAAATTCAATATAAAAAAACCAAACCAAAACAAAAAACAGCAGGTCAAGTGATTTACCATGCTCTGGCTCCAACAACACTTGCTGACGAATTCAGCATGAGTGGGTAACCAAACATACAGCAGTGCCTGCTCATGGATTTTTCTCTAAAGCTCTTTCCAGAGTTTTGCAAGACGTGTAAATATACAGTCTGTGCTCAAACAGTTATAGACATGTGTTACAGCTCTGGAAAACAGCCCTTTTGGAGCTGTTAAGTTTCTGGTCCAGGCTCAGGTTTCCCCCAGGAATTTCCAACTGTTCGCAAGAGCCCAAAGCTACCCCTGTAGTCCTTGGAGCGTGGCTGAAGTGTGGTAATGGAAGTAAGCCTCCAGGAAAGAAGAATAACACCTCTTGCTCCATTTCTCTCAATCCAGCATCTCTTATAAGTGCTAGAAACTCTTACCTCCACTTTTAATGACTGCAAGCTATGCTTCATACAGGAGCTGGCATCCTCGCTTAGAGCAAGCTATGGGCAGGTGACAAGAGCAACATGGTTTTCCAGAGCAAATGCAACATATCCCTGGTTTGCTTTTGCCAGAACCAGGTCTTGCAATAACCAAGCAGGGACTCTCAGTTACCTCTAGTACTCGATGTGGAGCCTCTGGGATAAAAGCTACTCTGGGGAGGAGCCAGAAATGACAGTGACCGGGAACATTGCATCCAGCCAACACTTGAATAGTTAAACAGCTCTGCTGAAACAGTGCCAGGGTAAAGACCCAGCATTCACAGCACCTCCACAACCTTTGTCAGTAAGACTGTCAACAGCAACAATAGCAACGTCAGGGTAAATACAATGGTGACACCAATGTACACTGCTATACCAGGCAACCAACGGGGCAGCTCAGAGGAGTACTTGAGAAGATGCCTGTGCATCAGGATTAGCAATCTATGTACTTGTACCAAGTAACCCTATGGCAGAGAGTTTTACTGTAGCCTCAAGTCAACCTCAGCCAATTATCGTATTTTACTAGGTCTGTATTCAGCAAAGGACATTCTTAAAGAAAGAACGCATTTTCTGGTAAGTCATTTCTGAAAATGTATCAACAGTAAGATTTTAAAGTGCTGAGTGTTTGAAAAAAAGCCTACCTTTTACTTAGCTACCAGGGGGCATATGTATCATGGCTTGGTTATTTGGTGTTTATTAAAATTTGTTTCAAAATTGCATCTTCACACCATTTCTCAGGATGACCTGAATATAGAACCGTACAATATCAAAGATGCTAGCATTTGCCTCAGCTTGCAGATCACAATCATTCTCTAATGGAGAAATCACACCACACATTTGGAAAAGTCTTTAAAATAAATAATTTCCTGAACTTACAATAAAATGTGTGTACCCTCTCTAATTTTAGAATTACAATAAGAATGAAGCACACAGCCTGCAGGCAAGATGTTTTCCCTGGTCTTTCATTTTCCTAGAAATTGTATTGAGACAGCTTGCATGTAATTTACTAAAAAGAAAACAGGAATATTACCGTTCACTTGCACACAAATTATGAAGACCAAACTATCCCATCTTCTTAGTGGAAAACCAATGCCTTCAGTTCCAGCCCAGACAACGTAACTATACCATGCTATTCCTCACAAGCAAATGCAAGCAGCTTCTGTCGATGAACGACTTTACTGTGGCAGATTTGGTTTTTTATTTGCAGGATTTCTCTTACTTCAGGGCTTTTCTAAACTAAGGGAAATGGGAATACTGCAACTATGGCAATATTGAAAACATGCATTATTTGGCTAAATAGTGCCAGTGAAACCATATTATTAACGATCTACACGAAACAGAGGGGTTGTTTTTTGTAGAAAATTAGAACAGTCACAGCAACTCAACATTTCTGTGTGAGGATAAAATTCCACTTTCTGTACTAGAATTTAAGGGGTTTGGGTTTCCCTTTTTTTTTGAAACACAGAGATGGTTTTGGATGTTAAATGTTTCTCCAAGGACTTAATTTTCAGCAAGAAAAACATTTCAAAACTGTCTTTACAGTGCACTTTTGTGTACTGTAAGTATCAACAATTATCCTTACCATTAAACAATTGGTATCAGACTGAGGTCCTGCCCTGCAGTTTCTTTTTAAAATCTTAAAAGAAAACCAAACCAAACCAAACAAACAAAAAAAACCCCAAAAAACCCCAACAAACAAACAAACAAACTTGGGGAAAAGAGTTGCAAGAGAGAAGAGACTTGAACAAAATACAAGAAACATAAAGAAAGAAGATTATTCCATGAATAGGCTTGTATCCAACAGTGCATAACAGATCCCATGCAGCTGAGTCCCTAATAAAGTTCCTAGACAAGACTTTGACATGATGTAGAAAAAACAGTAATACGAAAGCTGCCCTAGAGATGAGCCAGTAAAAGCAAGGGTTTGCATTCACATGTAAGCTAGTCAGAAATATTGGGTAACATTGTGTAGTCAACAGCCAGTGGATAAAAAAATCAGAAATTCTCCACCCAAATGTGCGCCATTTTTTCTGTTATCCCTGGAAACATTTCTAGCTGTGTGCCTCTAACATAACATAACCGATCAATTCAGATTATCCTAAAATTTAAACCAAGGTTTAAAACAGTTTACATGTTAAGATTACTGAGTTGGGTTCCTTGAAAGGTGCCCAAACAGATTGAAGCCTGGTGATGCTGCACCTACCTACAGGTGAGGAGTTGGTGGCAATCCCACAGGGTGAGCAGTCTGACCTGCTGTTGCTCTTGATGGAGAAAGCAGGGAGCAGGCCACAGTGCGATGCAGAGATCTGAGGAACAGAGCCTACCCAGGCTGTTCTGCATGGCATTCTGAAAGCCTGCAGGTCTGAGTTCAGTGGGACTGGAGCTACAGAGGCTTAAACTTATGTACATGGAAAAGGCCCCTTTGACCTTGGCTGGCTTAGTCAACCCAGGCCCCAGTTCTTAGAGACATTTATGTAATCAAAAAGGATGCTCAAGCACTGAGTGGGGTTTTCAGAGGTCTCTGTAGGCATGTAAACACATATAAAAATCTGACCCCGAGTGTCTAAAAACCTGTCAAAGATTTAGACAGGCAAGTTCCAAAGCTTTGGCTGAAAAAGCTAAATTTGTGTTTTCAAGCAAGCACAGTTCTTATTAACATCAGTGTGAGATTTGGCATGTACAACCTGGACATTTAGGGATGGTGCGCAATTAAGAAACAGAGAGAAAGCCCAGAATATTGATGTTTTACATATAGAGGCACTGGCAGCTCACACACAAAAGACGACTTTGGAAGAAGAGCTCTATTTATCATGGAGGGCTCTCAAGAGTCTCAAGAGCACTCACTTATTTCCTCTTGGAGATTCAAGAACAGAAGAGTAGCCTTTGGACAACTGGAGTTCAGAACAACATGCTACCTACACTGCTGAATATTTGACAGAGCAAATAAAAATAAGACTATATAACATGCCACCAGTAAAATGGAAGGGGGCGTACAAGAAAAACCATGAATATATTGTTGCATATATTGTTACATGGTTGCATTGCACGTGTTCACGAAAGTCTGTTCTTGCTATGCTTCATTAGTACTGGATCTATTGCACCAAATAGATGAAGAAATTCCTTCCAAAATTACCCATTTCTGCTCATACTGTTTCATTTCATGATTAGAGTGAGAAACAGCCCGAGACAAACTGCATGTTAGTAAAACCAGCTGAATAAAAGTAATTACAAGCAGGCTAGTAAATTATTTTAAGGTACACACCTCAAAAGCACACCACTAACCTCCTTCAAGAAATGCATCCAGATAAACATCTTAGTCTCTCCAAAGATAACAGAAAAAAACCTTAAAAAATATAAATATTTCCATCTGTGGTACTCCAGACTTTCTCTTCTCTTGCCAATTAAAAGACAGACAATAAAGCAAAATATTTCTTAAAACACAGTAGGTTTCAAAGATACCAGAAGATATTTTACTATATCACCTTGACAGTGTTTCCAAGTAATTCTTTCTCATGGCTGCATTTATTCCAGCCTTTGAATAGAGCTCGTAGAAAATATACAGCCATTGCTCATAAAAAAAAAAAAAAAAAAAAAAAGAAAACCAAACTTTTGTCCCATCAATATGAGCTGAAGTACATAACCTATAGTCATTCCAGAGGCATTGATATCAACATCTAATTTCTTTTAACTCTCTCCAGATATGAATAACCTATTAGCAATCAATTACAAACACTGGAAAACATGCCAATAACTGAAGATCACAGTTTAGGTAACATAGAGCTTTCTAACATATGTAATTACTAATCTAATTTTTGTAAACACTTTCTGCGAGAACTTGCACACATTAGCTACACTCCATGACACAGTTGGATGAATGGGTATCTGTATTTGAAGCCAACCAGGTTTCTTACAGATTATTGTTCATGCAGATTTAGCAGGTATCTGGACATGTCTTGTTTGGAAGAATAAAGCAGAACCTAGAAGGGCTATTTTGGAATTACACTGAGGAATGACACAGGCTCTTACTCTGAAATTAGAAACCAAACAAAAAGGAAAAAAGGTGAAAAAGAACACGCTGACATTAATACAGAGGCTAAGTGTATTGAACTGCCCCGACCAGCTTTCTTGAATTTCTGCTGACAGACTTCTTTGGCAACACACTTGGACAGTTTCATCTCCTCTTCTCTCAGAAAGAGCTGCTCCAGTCAGAGCTGCTGATTATTTACTATTACAGTGAGTCTGAAACAAAAAAAGTCTGTATTGTGTATTCTTGCATTAATGCCTTGCACCATTCTTTAGGTGTCTGCAAACACGGCTGGCTTCTTCCAATTGCAAACCACTACCAGTACGGGAGAGTTGGTGGGGGGAGCAGTGAAAATTACTGCCACCAAACTCAGCAGCGATGTTGTTGGTACCTCTCTCTGGATAGCATTTATTCTGCCTTTGCCAAGGCAGGCAAGATGTCCTTTCACCCTGCTGCAAATTGCAATATCCACACTCAGTGCTGGAGCAACCTGAGAAAGAAGCCAGAGGGACAATTTCCCCCCGGCCTACACTAGATCTAAGCCTTGAGCTGATTTTCACCCCTGCTTCGCACTGACTGCATTTCACCTTTACCTGCATGCATCTCAAGAGCCACTGTGCCACATGCAAGGCAGGAGAAAACAAGATCCACCAGATTTGAAGGGCAGTCCCTGTCCTCCCTTCCACCTGTTGAACTGCAAGTAAAAGGTGCATGCTGACACCAAAGAGAAGGACAGGAGTGCAGATTGAGTATTCACTAAATCACTGAAAAAGTGACAGTGTCCCTGCTATGTTCAGCTTCCTAACCCTGCTGATGCTGCCAGTTCAGTCTAAGGTTTCAATAGCATTTGTCTACTGAGATTACATTGAAGGGTCAGAGCGAGCTGCCACCTCCAGCCAGAGTCCCATTACATTTGCACAGACAACAACAATGCTACAAACCAGCCCTTAGCAAAGCAGCCCCCTACATGGGGACTTTGCTGGCATGCCAAATGGAAGGGCACGTTTCACTTACTGTGCTGTGGGGGCACAACATGCCTCTGTCCTGGCTAGACAAAAGGTTGGAAGCAATTTCTGACCCACACTTTCCTGTAGTGATAGAAAAAGAAATGCTGCCACACCCAACAGATGAACCCACTTAGTCTGGCAGGACAGACATACATGTTTTTCCTTACGTCATCTAAAATATTGACAAGCTGATCTCTCTGCAATCACCTTTTTCAAATGTAACCATTTCATTAGAGTAGAGACGCAAGTGCTGAGATGCTACTTCTAACCGGGCATGAATGCTAGCACTTCTGTAACCATGCCTGTTCATAGCCAGATTACTTACAACAGCCGACATCCATGAAAACCACTGCACTGAAACAAGGCACTAAAAGGCTTTACAAAACACAGAGGACATCTGAGAAGTCTGAGCATCCCAAATTATATTTGCAAAGGGCAAGCTCCACATTACCAGCTTCATAAATACCAGCAGCAGCAGGAGATAAAAATGAACAGCTCTGTTCCCCCCTTAAACATCTTTTGTGTCACTGCTCTTAGATCAGTTAAAAACATGAAGTATGGTCTTCAGTTTGACCCTCAGAGATGTAGCCACCTTTGTTAAAATCAGTTTTCATTTCAAGCTGCACCAACTCACACTATAGTGGAGTCTAACCCTATGGCCGCTAAAGCAAGCAAAACACTCAGGGATGTCAGGGGAAATTTAACCTACTTACTGTCTGCCAGATTGGAGTAAACAGACGTAGGAATACTTCTAAAACAGATACGAACAAAAAAAGTCTCACACAGCATTTTGAAAGGCTTGTGTTTACAATAGATGTGCAGTGCAAGAATAAATCTGCCAAAGACAAAATGGCAAGAAATTAAAATCTCTTGGCTGTACATTTTTGAAAGATGATCGATAAGGAAAGGGCAGTCAAAAGTTTTCTCTCTCTGCAGCACAGCTGTGCAAGTTAAACATTTCATAGCTAAGAGAACTTTGTTTGGTAACTAGCCATTTAAAAAAGTTATTTAAAGGTAAAGCTTCTGGTTGTTCACATCTGGAGTCCAATTGAATGGATAGAGCAAGAAGGGTGGGGGGGAGCGGGGAAGGAGAGCAGTATCTGGGACAAATACACCATTTTGCAGGCATCATTGATTCTGCAGGTAACATTAGGAAAAGACTGACTTAAGAAATTAATGTCAGCAAAAAGCCCTAAACCCACAAGACATAGGTAAATTTTAAACAAATGTCCATGAAGAACACAAGCAGTAATGTTATCACTGGACTAAACTGTTCAGTGAAACAGCAACACTGTCACCTGCCTCTGCTTTAACAAGTGCTTGAGAGAAAGTGAAAGACCGACTTCAATAATTACTATTAAGAAATTCACTCTTTACCCAACTGTCTAACTCAAATACTCACTACCAGTTTCAGCAAGGCTCCCATATGCCTGTAACTTTCTTAATGCTTACGCGTAGCATCTGACTGCCCCAACAATGCTAGTAGTTCTACCATTAGGCATAAAGGCACGGAGAAATATGCGAGATGTCTAGGCCCATCCAGAGTGGAAGGCAAGGTGAAGGTTTTGTGCCTGGCTCAACTTCATCAGCTCCATCCAGCCCCTGCACCTTCATGGCACATGCTGCTCCCATGCATGTCACAGCCACATGAGATTCCCATTTGCCAGTTCCTGAACAATGCACGAGGGCACCCACTTGATTTTCTGGGCATCTCCCCATTAATGCCACACTAAACTTCTTTATCACTGAGGTTAACATAAGCAAGACGTATCTCAATAGCATGATAGTCTGTAAAGTCTTGAAATCGGGGGATTTTGGTCAGTGTACAAGAGCTGGAGCAGTGTGTGCTCTCTGTGCCATGCAGCAGAGAGGAGGCAGTTGGGGGCACTCTTGGTGAGCAGTGCACGCACAGATGCTTGTAAAATTAAACTCACAATGCTTGTAAATTTTCGCAAACCACCCTTATAACAGAGAATCAAGGATTGCCCTTTATGGCAGTTTCTAAACAACCATCCCTGGTAACTGTGAAGAAGAAGCTGGCAACCAGACAGGCCATGGGTTTCATTTACAGCAGCAAAAGTTCCTGAAAAACTGCTCTCCCCAGCAGTCTGCAACTTCCCATTTCTAGCCCACTCAATCCCCAGCATGCACTGCAGAGGCCTTTACCAACACAAAACAAACCGGAATAAAATAGGATTTTGTCAGAACAAACACTGTGTCTTGCCCCAGGGTGTGCACAGTCTGCCCAGGTTACTCCATGCTCCCTTAGCATAACAAGCAAATGCATCCCATACGGAAGAGCAAAATAAGAGCAAAATAACTTTCCGTTTCTCTCAGCAATTTGCAGGCATATGGATTTGCACAGGCAGGCCTGGTGGCTTGCATGGTGCAGCTGAGTGCACAAGGTCTGCGTGCACCACACACAGCAAGCTGCATTTCCTCATGAGCATCAGGCAGTGCCAGATAGCTCTTCCATTGCCCATTTTTTGTCTTTTTGCTGCCTAGCTGTAGTCCCTTTCTCCTCGAGGTACTACTTGCTAAGGTATCATCCCCAAAAAGACACTGTTGAATATTGTTCCTTCCTCACGCCAGAAAAATCTACTGCTTTGGCCCTGTCTGTGGGGAAGAGCATTTTGTGTCTCACTTCTACCACACTCCCAGCCCTTGCTGGCATGACAGCCAAGAAAGCAACGGGAGCGGGTTACTGCTAAACTGCCAGAACAGCACATGGTGCTGTCCAGGTGCAGATTGGCTTGCAACCGTTCATTCATGTCCCCCCTCCATTATCCTTGTTATCGCACATGCATCCTCCACGACACAGCTCAAGAGCATGAAACCAGCAGGGTTCAGCCTGCTCCTAACCTTGAGCATTGCCTAGAAGCCAAATGCAGTGGCTCAGGTGCTCGTTAAGATCACAAACTATTCACGCACCTTCTTTCCCCTCAACCTGGAGAAGTTCAGATTTCATCAGAGCTGCAGCACATGAGACTCCTCAGTGGAGCCATGCATTTACCAAAACACATTGCTCATTATTATTGCCCACCTCTGTAGCTGAGTAAGCCTCTCACACACGCTTCCCCCTCAAAAGAAACCATTTTCACACAACTCTGGAGAAGGATCTATCTACTCTTGGTGGTGCAGGTGGGAGGGTAGATGTTATTCCCCCATTTTGTGCCCCTCTGACCTGTTAGACTGCCAGACCTGTGGTTGCCATTCCTTGGGGACTGGATCACTTGGGTCTGTGTTCTGGAAACAACATGTATTTTGGAGCGATGGGTGGCAGTGGTGAACAGGCTGTTTTCCTTTAATTATAAACCTGACACTACTGGGCTAGCTGAAAAACCAGCCATATGGTTAGGAAAAAAGCCTAAGAAATAGATGCCTTGTCCTTGCATCCAGCCTTGGGGAAAGTGGTCTGTTCAAACACAAACCTTTCCAAACTCCAGGGTAGACACATGCAGCAGGGTTGCAAAGCTCAAGCCCAACGCTGCAATGTCCTTCTTTCATCCTCTGGAGCTCATCCCTTTGCAGGCAGGAAGGAAAATCACAGCAGCTGTCAGCACCCTCTGGCAGGGCAAGGCAACCCCACCTCATTGCCCTGGAGGTGTTTCTCATCTTGGAGCGCAGTCAGGAGCTCAGTGGTCTTTGGCTGCACATAATGCCCTTCAGCAGCAAAACACTCTTTGGCCCATGTCCCTCTGACTCAGTTTCTCCTTCTGTAAAATGGGAGCCATCTTTCTGTAGTGCAAAGGGTAGCACACTGTGGACAGCCCACGTGGCCCTCCTTGGGGTATTCAGGGGCAGCTGGATGGAGAGCGGACAGGACCAAGGCAGACCATTGCTGACTGCATGATTTCAGAGGGAACTGTAGTATTCCACCTAGAGAATCTGATTCAAAACTTGGTTTTCACTTGAGAGATTTATACCAATATACGTTAAGCTCTTTCTGGAAGCACCAGTCCTGAGTTACATGGCTTTTGAGGCAAACTTAAGTTTGAGAGTCCTACCTCATCAGCACCAAGGCACATAACCACCAGGTTATCTGGTGCACCAGATAGTTTCTTCCATCAGTCTATTTCCCACATGAACAGCTAGAAAATTCCCTGCATTTTTTGTGTTGTCTTCTTCCTTCTGTCATTCTCTGTCTAAGGATATTACTGACCTCTTCGGAGCACTCAGGCAAAGTACTTTTTCAAAACTTGAGACCTTCCCCTTCACAGTATATTCTGATACTGAACTACCCCAAAACAGTCTTCCTGCAGTCTCCTACCCTCAGAGCACAGGAATATTGGATTCTTATAACAGCTGATCATAACTGCTGCTTTTCACTCTCTTGAGATAAAACACTGGTACCACTGCACACTAGTGACCAACCACTAATGCAAATCTTGATTTTTAATGTCAGAACTACAGCCTTAGCAAAGAAAGCAAATTACCCAGAAAATCACTAGCAAAGTAGTTACAAAATAAAAGCTTCTCTGAGGCAACTCTTGCAGAAAGTCCAGCAGCACCACCCTACTCTTTCCACACACAGATGCAGTATCCGATACCAGGCTGATGGTGGTAGTACGAGGTGTCTGCTATACACTTATATCAGATACAATAAATAATACACAACTAATACAAAACATCAGTTTCACTGTGTTCCTACTTACTTGAGACTGTAGTGCATGCACTACCTTATCTCTAGCTGAATGCAACACATCTGCCCAAACCCATCACTGAAGACTGAATCAAATTTCCTTGGCAGTAATATTATTATATATGTAGCATGTTTACCTAGTGCTGTCTTTTCTGTTTTCTATCTTAAGTGTCTTGGAAGTGTAAAAGCAATTCAATTTGCCACCTACTCAAATACTTTCTACCAAACAATCTAATGGATCAAACCATGTGAAAAATGGTAATGCCTTTTTATTTTGTCAGTCCCCCGAAACCAGCAAAAAAACCCACCCATACACCAAAACAACACATTGTTTCTCAAATAGCATGTCACATGAACAGAAATTTTACTGTGACATCCTTCTGAATTCCTTGTAATATAACTATAAATACAGCAAAAGTGATACACTTCTATGATTTTTGAGAAAGTATCTTGCACAGGCAGAGCATAATTAAAAGTAGTGCAGCACTTAAAACAAATGCAATCAGATAGGATCACACCTGTACAACAGTCATGAGGGAAGACTGCTGCACTCCTGATGGCTGTCAAAGCCTTTCAAAGTAGTCATTAAATAGAGAGGAAAGGTGAATCAAGCAGATGAACATGACTTATATGACTTAATTTACTTGACCTTCAATAAAGCTTCAACAAGATACCTCATGCCTTAGAGAGCAGGTATTAATTCACGTAAAAGCAGTACACAATGGGAACAACAGACCTTTCCACTGTGTGAGGGCCTTGCTGACAGAGGGCTCTGGCGTGAGTTGTGGGGGCCTGGATCCGACTCTCCCAGTCACCAGTTGGCTGGGAGGAGGCTTTTGCGCCAGACGGCACTGCAGACCTCTGCCTAACTCAGCCACAGAAACACATTTCATGGGACATCAGCCCTGGACAAAAAGCCCATGCAAGACTCCAGGAAACTCACTGCACCTCCAAACTGTACACAGTGCAAGATGGACAACCCAGACAAAACCCAGAGGAATCGCAGGTTCATCCACACAAAAGTCCTGGTCTCTCTCCACAGCCAGGATGTCCCAACCTATTGCCCTTCCCAAGGCTACCAAAGGCTGCCTTAATTTTACAGGAAGATTTGTAGAGTACCATCAAGGCAATCAGGTGTGTCCTTCAAGCCTTCCTACTGACTTGCCAACTCAGCCCCAAAACCCTGACAATGGCATCTGTGGGGACCAGGGCAAAACTGCATTTGAGCAAAGACTCTCAAGAGCCACACGCAGATGCTACTCCATCTCCTCACTGAGAGGCATCAGTGAAGTCCCTCCTGATGAGCGACGTGGGTAGGAAAGGGAATACGCACTGGTCATCCCAATTCTTCTGAAGAGCTACAGTCTGCCAAAAAAAACAAGGGAGGGAAAAAAAAAAGACTGGCAACTCCCTTGGAACACATCAGTGAAGATCATTGCCCAGTGGCCATTAGTAGTGCGAAAAAAGGCCACTTGGTAAAAATGACGGATATAATGTCATATTACAAATTTACCCCAGCTGTGCCAATGGGAACAAGAAAGCCTGTCTTCCAACATTGTACAGTGTAGGCAAAAAGTGAAATTCATCAGGTGAAGGCAGCCAAGGAAAGACACCAAACAGCTGAGTCTAGATGTGTTCACTCCACTTTCAACTTCTTAATTGTGCTAGGACAGTGGTAGTGCATCAGTACTAATGAAGTAAAACACAGAGCAATTTGCTCTGCTTTTACCTTGTTAAAAAGCATATTCCTCATGCCCAGTGTGAATCTCACAGCCATGGGTAGGGCACAAACATCAGGGTACGGCCATGAGGGGAACTGCTGCAATGAGGGAAATCATCGCCTTCTACTGAAGGAGCAAGAGCAACTTCTCCAGAAGAAAAATAAATCATTGAGCCCAAAAGGCAAGCCCTGAGATTTTGAAACACACACACACACACTGGGTTCATACCCCTTTGTTCCTGCTGAAGTGGGTCCAGGTTTTTATTTCCCCTATCTTAATTTTCCCAGTATTATCCCATGTAAATACTTCTGCACCAGTTAAATGGTCTATACGCTAAGCTAATCAAACACAGCTGAACAGTTTAATCAGTATCTAGGAGGTCAGCAGAGGTGAACACAGTTTTAGAGATGCCTGACTGGAAAGAGGTCACTTAGCTTTAGAGAGTTAACTGTCCAACAGGAAAGTATTGAACGTTAACACACACACACAAAAGATTAAATTGCAGTGGTTAATAGTGCGTATCTTTGCTATATGGCTCTGAGCTGCTATTTCTCCTTGACTCCTGGCTAGACCAGAGCAAATTTTAACCATCTTTATGAGACTGTTCAAATGCATACAACAAACACAGTGCCTTAAAACAGATGCAACATATTGAAGAAATCTCAATTAAAGTGTGGAATGCTTCCTGCAAATAAAGGGCTGGGTGAATAACCACCCTTCATATAAATTGCCTGATGCTTTATTCCAGCACCGCTCCACTATCTTGGGGAGCTGTTCCAAAACACAACCTACTTGCAATGCTTGGTAAATGTATTCTCTTGCAGCCCAAAAGAAATTGTAAATCCAATTTTAAAAATTTTTAATATTTTTCTCTGCCAGAGAGCCTTTTTTTTTCATACATGTGAATACATTACTAAGAAGGGCTCCTGTGCATTTCCATGCTGAGATCAGTCTCATTATTTCGGAATAGATTTTCTAACCAGACAAAAAAGCTAGCTGAAAGCATATTCACAAACAACCTGGGAAAAAAATGCATGGAATTTATCTACTAAAATTTGCAAGCATTAATTGACTAGTGTTTCTGTTTCTGGGAAGATCACTCACCAGTGTTTTCCTGGACTGCACCATAAAGTCTAACGTTACAGGACTGAGCCCTTAGACTATTCATGGTAAGCAANGCACTGTGCCTGATTTTTAGGCTGATGCCAGGCTCCAGGTCAGACAAAGTAGCTGGCGTCCTACATTGCTGTTGAATTCATAATATTCAGTTCAGCAAAAATAAGCCATTTATGGGGTTCTTGGCTATACCCTGCTATGAAGTGAAGCTGTGTGCAGAAAACAGGATTTAACTGAAAGAGGTTTTGGACACAAGGTATTTGCATGAAGGTTTTTTTGCAAGTCTTGTCTTGGGGCACAAGTTTTAAAGTTGTAGGACAATCTACATTGAAATGTAATTTGAAATCTAGAAGATTTAGATATTATCAACCTGCTGGTGGATACTTAATATTCATTCATTCGTTATAAAGACAACACTTCTTTTTAACTGGTTTAGTTCTAGTGCCACAACAGTTTTCTGTATTTTTAGAAACTGGAGATGGAAATGTTAAACCAGAGTGGTTTAACTCATCAAGTCTGCTAAAATTGCTAGGATTCACATATCTGGCACAGACTATGCCAAGCACTTTACAGAACAGTTTCAACTGTTGTTTACTGGTTGCACAATAAATGTTTGCCTCTTGGGTCTACAAAATTTAACACTGAATCTGTGAGTAAGAGCTTGGCTTTTAAAAAGGCACCCTTGGTTTTATAGTTACAGATAAGAA
>WEKW01006004.1:0-13228 GCA_013389905.1 Sula dactylatra | reverse complement strand
ACCGCCCGGGCACCCGAGCCCGGCCGCAGGAGGCACCGGTGCCTTCTTGCTCGGCACCAGGGGGCAAAAGCCCCCCCCGGCTGATGGTGATCGCCCCGCGCCTCTGCCTGAAAGCAGGCAGATAGGGTGGCTCTGTCTGCGGCGCTGCCGCGGGCGGCGGTGCTTACCTGCCAAAAAACCCACACGGGGTGCGAGCAAAACCGGGGCTGTCTCGCTGACACCAAGGAACACATTCTCAACTGACAAAAAATAACGCAATCCAGTTAGTCTGATGAAGATCTGTTGACTTACACCAGCAGAGTTACTCAAAGTAGCTGCGGCTAAACGGCCGCTGCTCAGTTGTTTTGTGCGGATATCCACCATTCACTCTTCTTTCATTTTTTTTGCACGCGATCATAGGTACAGCTCCATGCGCTTATTAATTTTGTGTGGAGTACATACATATGCACGCATAGATGTGCACCCCTCCTGCGTCTCTATATAGGGCAATAAAAATTGCAATTTATCTGTTGTGAAAACTGCAACTTCCTTGATTTCTCTGCAGCTACAGAACTCAACAGCAACATTACTCGTATAAGATTGGGTTTTTTTGCCATTGATCATGGGAGGGCTCACCATGTGCTTGCAGCATTTTCTCTGGGTGTTGGTTCTCCCACAATAAGCGAGGCACATGCCAAAGCAAACTCTGCTCATCTCCTCAGTTGGGCTTTTTTCCCTGCCTTGTTGAATCACTCCAGAAGGAGACAGGCCTGGCTGCTGCTGGGAGAATACCAGCCTTCCAAGCCGGCTGCTTCATGCCCCAGAGGTTTCCTTTCCTCATGTTCCTTATGCCAACATTTGCAAAACTTGAATGGGCTAACACATGCTACTAGCTACGATGGCAACAATGCTTACGCAAGAGTATAATGGAGGCAATCTGGAAGTGTATTCGTGCCAAAAAATAATGCTCTTTCCGGGTTTGCCTGTGATGTAGCAGGGGAATTTGGTAGCAGCGTTAACCTCGCCTGGGGAAGATTGCCATGCCTTCTGCTCTTGTTATTTTCGGTAAGATGTCATTGTCATGTCACTGCAACTCAGCACAAGTCTTTAATACTTAATTAAGGGTTCGGTGTTAGACTTCTAAAGATGGAGAACCCTAAATGTAAGAAGTAATTACTCCAGGGAGTAAAGGGAGAGCCTGCCTCCATCCATATTGATCAAACACATGACACCCTGCTCCCACATCTCACTTTTATTGCGGAGACCTGGAGTCAAAGCACTGGCAACATCAAGGACAAGACCACCACCTCCTTAGACTCTGCTGTGTCCACAGGCTCCTGCTGGGGAATGGGCTGCTTTTCATGGATATGCCCCCGCAGCACCCCTCAGGCCACCAAATACACCTCCTGGGCAGAGGCTGCGCCAGTTGTACAGTTCAAACCAGTGCTCTGTTTGTCTCCGAGGTGGGGCTGCTGAGCTCTCTTTTCAAGATCAAATAGTTACATTTTCACAAAGAAGTCAATCAGGAACTCCTGAAGAGTATATCTGCATTCTAGACAAACACAGTGTCTCCAGGAGCCCTAAAACCTGGCATATCATGTGCAGTCAGGCAACAGAACGGGCTTGTTCTTCGCTGCCAGTCTTCAATATTGTTGTTCACCTCCTTTCTGCAGCAGAGGAGCTGACTCTGCTGGCCATAACTTCTGTACAGACTGATGAATTGCACACGAACTTGCCTTTTGCAGTCAACTTTGCAGAGCACTTGGAAACAGTCCGCAAGCCACCTGTCTTACTTATATAGCTTCATTCTAATTTCTGTTCCCTCCTTCCTTTCTCCCAACTCCTTTGCATTTTTCCTTTGCTTTTCTCTTTTCCTCTTATGCTCTTCTGTGGCAACAGGACAAAGAAGCCTCAAAACCTGCCCTCCTCTCCCCCTGCCTCTTTCTACTCCTTCTTCACGTTTTCATTGTTAGGAGCAGCCCCAGGTCAATGCTGTGTCTGTACACATTAATTAAAAAGAGTGTTTGAAAATGCTTCTCGAACCTCTGACGTGGTTGCTTGGCTATTGTGCCCTATTATCATCACAGCGTTGTACACAGGTTGCATCAGAGGTTTCTGGTTCGTATCATATGCACTGCCAAAGAGCTCGGCTAGCCTAGTAATGTCACCAGCACTTCAGCACAGAATTGAAATTTTAGATTAACTCATTTTAGCTCACTGTCTGTATTAGTAACTGCAAACTGCACTGGAAGGGCAGTGAGCAGTGTGCACCAATGTTCGTGCAAAAGCAAGGTTTTCTCTGGCAAGGAGAGCTGCTGCTGTTGGCTTGTCAGTGCTGGCCATGCTGGCCACTGCAGGGCGGGCAGACCTGCCTCTGCACAGCCAAGGGACTGCTGCAGTGAGGTGGTGTTATTGCTGGTCGTTTCTCCTCCTGTTCCTCACTTGGCATAAAACACATTGAGGCAGAGCTCTGACTGTTGGCGTGGACACCTGCCAGAGGTGCTAAGCATCTCATCATAGATGGTCCCATGCTCAGTTGAGACAGTGGGGTCCTGTCATTAATGCAGTGTGCTGAGGAAGGAGGTATATCACATCTTCATTCCACAGCTAACATAGATTTTCTTCTGTGACTTTGGGCAACTCACTAACCTCTGTTTACCCGCCTGTGCTATGACCATTTACCAGCCCTATTAGGCTGTGTGACAAGGAGGAATTTGCTCACTCCAGGCCCAGTGCCAGGAAAACTAGTTGTGGTGCTCAACAGAAACTCATGCCGGATTACCTGCCATCCCATTAACACCAATGCCACCAGTAAGCCAAAAACAGTGGGCAAAGGGAAAAGCATGCCAGATCCCGCAAGAACTGAGTCTGCTGCAGGGAAAGACTTGCTGGAACAGTAGGCTGTGAAATAGGATGTACAAGTTGCCAAAAAAGGAGGGAAAGGAATTGCTGCCCTCCTGTTTGGATACGCCTGCCTGTCTGCTTGAATAGAGGTCCAGCGGTGACGGTGAGTTACAGATACATTAGAGCACAGATGCCACCACCTCACAGAAAACACGCAGACACCCTGCAACTGCAAGGCTTCGTTATCAATCTGCTCAGCTTCCCCAGCATCCTTCCGGCACATCATCATTCAAGGAGTAACAGAGCGGAGCTTGACTTTTCCTGGGGACATACTCTGTGAGAAGAGATGGGCACTGACTCACATCAGTGGCACGGGCAAGGGCCTGTTTCCTATTTCAGGACTGGCAGGTGAACTGGGATTCACGCTGAGAGGTTTGCTTCTGCTGCCCAGCTCTGCCCTGCATTTGACCCAGGCAGCAAGGATGCAATGAATGAGTCGTGTCCCTACAGTCTGTTGCCCAGCCGTGCTTGCTCGCTCCTGCCCAGTTGAGCAGGGTGTGCCAGCACGCACATACACTCTCCATCAGCCCCCACCAGCAGTCATGAGCCTGACCCTGTGCCACAAGCTTTGCCAGCTGAAACACAAAGGCAAAACAGCACCCCTGTGAAAGCCTCCAGCTCTCCCAGCAGGAGGGAAGCTGCTCTGCGAGGTGCTAAACAGGCTCGGAGGGAGACTGGGGCAACCAGAAAATACTTCTGCTTTTAGCAGAAGGTTAGCCATATGCTAAGGGCCTGCCACAAGAGCAGCTGGGATGAGAGTGAAGGCCAGGAATGATGCTTTTGACCACACATAGATTTTAATCAGGACTGGCTGCATCACAGGAAGAGGGGCAGGGGCAGGCCACTGGCACACCAGGCTTTTGCATCACTTCCACAGGTTCCCATTGGCACGTCTCCTCCGAGGCCTGCTGATCACAGCTGGCACCAACCAAATGCAGATCACGAAACAGTGTCTCATCACAGTAGGAATATGCTGCTGTTTTTTTCAAAGGTGTGTTCCTCACAGGAACATGTGCCCAACCAAACTAGCTCCTGCAGTACAAGAAGTTAAACTAGAACCACTTTTGAATCAGGAAAAATTCCTTGCACTGCCAGTAGCTTGCTGAAAAAGGCAGCCCCTTGAGACAGCAGCGTGAGTTAAAAGAAACGTCGTCCTTTTTAGACTTCATTTGCTGTGACCCAAGAAAGATTTGACCCCATCAGTCAGCTGGAGCATGGAAAGAGTAGTATCTGGGAGGTTCCAGGTCACAGAAGAGCTGCAATGCCCGGCAGAACCTTGTGATGTCCCACACTGCCTCCTCTGTACCACTGTGAGGGGAGCTTGTTGTAGGCAGCCTTCAAGCATGCAGGCAGACAGCTGGATCTTCACTGAGACTACATCCAGCTGAGTCAAAGACACAAGCACAGAAAATCTGGGGAGTCAGCTTCCCACCGCAAACGTCCCTGTGTCAGTGTGGAGCACTCCTGCAGTCCCCGCTCAGAGGACTAAACACAAGGTGGACTCACCCAGCCTTTGCTCACACACCTCTCTGGATGAAAGGGCTTGGTGAGAGGCAGGCACCCACAAATCAGTATTAATGGGTTGGATGAGGTGTGGGTTCCCTGGTGGGACATCAGTGCTCTGCAAGGGCAGGTACAGCTTTCAGACACCCAGCCGTGGGGACTCAAAGTCAAGGACAGCAAGGCAGGTGGCACTTTCCTCCCTTCCCACAGGAAGACAAGTGGCCTGACTTGCAGACAACTGGTGTGACAAGTGGAGGTGGGGTATTACAACACTCTCCTGCAATGCTAGGGGTTAGAGAATAAGGAGGCAGAGTCCTTCTCTCATGGCCTGTGCTGAGGGCTTTGTATCCCCCTGTTTTTCAGCAATAGTTTAGCAGAGCTACACTGCTGTAGGCAGGACCAGAATCAAAAACATCAAGCAGGCTGAGAGCACCTCTGTGGACACCAGCTGTCTGGCACTGTCAGGGAGTAAATCACAGGACAGGACAGGGATGCTGCTATTGGCAAGTTCCTTGGAAAACTGCTAATAAAGAGAACAGAACATAGCAGTGAATAGCATGTTTGTCTGTTGGAGTTTTTTTAGGTTTCCTAGAAAACGCTGGAAATGTAATGTTTGGAAGGTCAATTCATTTACCAAGGCATGGCAAAGCAGCATCTCAGCATGATCCATTTGCTTAACAGTGATCCTTAAAAAGGAAGAGCAACCAGGCAACTTCTCCCCCACACCTTCTCTTTGTGTAAGGAAACTTTAAAAGCAGAGCCTGTGAAGCATCATATCCGTATTCCTGGAACATCTGTAACTGAATGCGCACAATATTTCAAAGTAAAGCACTGCCAGTTAATTTGCCCTGCACTTACCTGCCAGTCCAAAAATTACTTCTGGGGGCACTGCATGTTGCCATAAGGTTTCTGTCACTCCTGGAGATGATTTCAGAAAAATTCACCTTTGGTAGACCGTGGTGCTTCTGCTCTGCCAGTCCTTCACCACAACATCTGGTTGCACCCTGCTTGACAGTACTTTGGCTCTTGTAATGCTGCTTTTAACACTGACCCTACATCCCTGCTCCACAGGTCAGAAACCAGGGCACAGAGAGCTAAAGGAATCCACAAGAGAGGAGGGCATGCTCTCTTCTGGGTCAATAACAGGGGACACAAGCCCACAAGGAGCCTGATTCGAACAGGGAAGCTTGAGGACAGTGGTCTTCTGCTCCAGCTGCCTGCAGTAGATTGCTATGGTTAGGTGTTGCAAACCCTGCTCTGCCTGGCTGGGGCAGGGCAGACTTATGCAAGTGCTCAAGCAGACAACTTTCTGGTCCTGTCGGAAATACCAGGCTGATTTAAAAGGGGTGATCAGGCAAGGAGTGTCCTGCACTTGTTTCCCAAGTAGAAGGCAGCGTAGGACAATCTGAGGAGTAGGGATTCAGCCATCGCAATGCACTGCAAAGCTTTTGTCTTTTTCCAGTAATCACTGATTAACAGAAGACTCCTGCCCTTCCCAGACTCCATTTGGAGATTGACAACCCAGCCTATGGCACACATGTTGGCACTCGCATTTCCCTTTGGTCATCCTGAAGGAATACAGAGGAATAAGTACCAGCACTAAAGACCACCCGACTCACAGTGACTGGATCTGTCAGCATTACAGTTAGATATCAACTTAAAAAAAAAAAAAAAAGCAAAACACCTAGCTTCAAGTCAGAGTTAAGACCAAAGTGAGTAAGAGCAAGTATTGATGAAATGCAAACCAGATAACAGCTTACAAAAGCCTACAGAGGGATGGTAGTGCCCAGGAAAAACACCCAGCCTTTGGGGCAGCTCTAAATTTTCTCCATGCCCCATCTGGGGCAGCCAACAACCTGACAGAGGTACCTGATAGTTTTCTCCTGGCCGACACCTCAGACTGACATGTTCAGCAGCCACGTTTCCTTCCTGTGTGCATGATGCTGTAGGAAATGCTGCAGACAAATCCTGTCATCGTGGGCATCAGGAGGCTACTTCACATTCACACCTGAGCATATCAGAACAGAACTAACTTCCTGCTGGTCCTTCCTTTGTTAGATTTGTTACTAGGCGGCAACTAACAATTAGTAGTAACACAGAAAAAGGCATATGAAGATCAGCCCTCAAGGTCCTTTAGAAAGTCCTATGCTATTTCACTCAGTACCCTTGAGAATCCTGTCTGCGTGTTACCGGAGTTGTCACCATACAACTCTGCTTTGTATGAAATTCCTATGGATTTTAATTTAGTTTACTTTTTAGGGTCCTCTTGTCTGATATGGCTTGAGAGAGTCCAAGAAGACTCATTTTCAGCTCTCATTACACTTTTACTACACAAAGGAAGCAGTTTCAGTTGCTTTTTCTCATGCAAGGACAAATGAGGTTGACAGAGAGCTCTGTGTGTAAATCAGACAGAATACGAACTGCTGCAATACAGAAAAGCTTCTGATTTCTTCAATCTTTGCTTGGAAGACAGAGCTCTTACAAAAATGTTTTAAAAATGTAAAGAACGAGCTTCTTTCAATATTGAAAATTACTTCTGCTTTAGGTGAATAACATAAATGTGTTACAGGCAAAGAAAGACTAATCCAAAAAATGAAAAACAGTCTCAGAGAAAGCCTTGATGAAGTGTATACAAGGAATACTGTACAGCTTCTCCAGAGCAGCCGTCTGCAAGAAAGGGTTGAGGCAGAAAAGGACAGGACTGGAGTTCTCCGTTTCCTCTTTAACTTGCTAACAGCTCTCTGTTTGTTTTGGGAAGACCCGTAATGATAGTAGAGACACCAGGGGATTCAGTGGAACAGGATGTATGTGGCAACAGCAGGCGAGTGTCAGCTGTTGCATGACAGAAATACACAGGCAAAGTAGAGCAATTTAAACAAAAGCCTGAATAATTAGTATGGTAAAAAAGTATAATAACAGCTCAACAAGAAACCCACTTGAAAGAAGGCAGGGGACTTGGCAGTGTAAGTATGTGTTAATTATAGGATGGAGATTTGGCTGACATTAGTAAGAATGTACAGTGTGTAATTTCTGTATATAGGATAAGGACAATGGGCTGTTTTCTATGTCTAAGAAACCATGACACTTCGGTCTCCCGCCTGTGGCCTCAAGTTATTCCCTAATGTGCTTTACAACACAGAGTAGCTTTAAAACCTAACTGGGTCTTGCTCTTCACTCACTTGCATTGTCAGCTGAGAGTTCCTGGATTCAGAAAACCCTACAAAACGTCTACAAAGGCTGTTGCACACCCACGGTGTGTCCGTTTCTGTCCCCTTCTTAACACTGGTCTGTGAGGGCAGACCTGCTTTTTTACAGGATGCCTTGCAGAGCTCACAGTGCAACCACAAAAAGGTGGAGGGTGGGGAAGAGCTTTGCAATGACAGAGCTGGACTGGTGCGGGGGCTGATTTTCAGTTCTGCCACAGAAATCCTGGAACTATTTCCAGACTTTGGTGAAGTTGCCCATCTGTAACAGGCTGACAACAGTGTCGTGTATGTCATGTATTTGGGGGTTCTCCTTTTCTTCAAAGAAAAGAAAATGACAGCAGCCAAGGTGGTAAACATGAAGACGGAGCATTATTTACTTCAGACATGTTCAGCTGTCACCGTCACAGAAGCATTTAGTCTTCTGGCAAAGAAAATAACCAAGTGAACCAGCTGGGCTAGTTTCCTCCCAGTTTTGGATAAGGCAACCATGTTATTCTTTTATTCCCTCCATTTTTGGCTTGCTGAACGTAAAAGCTTGAGAGACCTGAGTTTCAGTGAATAGATGTGACCTCAGACACTCTGCTTTTACAGTAAAGTCTGGATCACAAAATTCCACTGTATCACAGTTAATTGTTTAGCAGAAATAGTAAGCCCTTAGCTTATAAAGAAATAGCTGACAACATCCTTTTGGACAAAATGTTTTTTATGGAGTACAGATTTTATTTCTAGGCAAAAAAAATCCAGAACTCTGTACGCTGGCTTTATGCTATTTATTCTCCCCATACTGTATCTCACATACCATTAGGACAAAGGTTACAACTGAAGATAATGATATGGTAGTGATCTCCCAAGCTGCTAAAACTTTAACCACTGATGAAAAGGTATGGTCTGAGAGTTGATGCTCATGCCATGTGGATCCTATCAATGGGAGAAAGTACGAACAGGGAAACATGCTTAAAATTACAGTTCACATTTAAGATATTTAACAGAACCAACTTTTTCTTTCTTGCATAGAGACTGAGCTTAATCATAGTGCTTGAGCTTAAACCATGCCATGCAGAAAACGTGCGTGCACTTCCCTGCCTCCTTGGTTGTGAAGTTCTAATGTGCAGGCCTCCGAGTCCAATCTTGCAATCATGACTTAATTGTATAAACCGTCTTTTGGCACTGAACAGCAAATGAGAGACACATCAACTGCTGCACATGCACATGCACAAGTGCCTTCACCTTTGCAGTGCCAACAGCCTTCTGTGCACACTTCTGCAGCCAGCCTTCCACTCACAGCTCTGCAGCCTTCCACCTGAGCTGCTGTGTCGGGTCTTTTTCCCTCCTCCTTCCTCTGCTGTTGCCTTTGTGCTGTTATTCACATGACCTTCCACCTGCAAATCTCAGTATTATAATAGGTTCTCATGGAAAGCAATTGGTAACAGTCTGCGAATCACCCCTTTCTTGCCCCTGTGTCTCCTACATGTTTTGTAACTTCATCTTACATTAGGGGAAATAACAAGAGTTAGCAAACAGAAAAGTAGATAATAGTAATGTAAGTATCCCATGAGCATTACCAGCCATAAACATGCACAAAATGGAGTGACCAGCATGCACCGCCTGCAACAGATTAAATGTGATCCTGTCAGCACTGGCAGCAGCATATACAGGAACAACTAAGAGGGAGCTTGGCTGGGTCCTAATGCCAAGCACAGAGTTAACAGAGGAAAAAGCCTGACAAGAACAGTTATAATAATCTTCCTCATCCTCACTGCTTGCTGACACTGGAAGGGACACTCTTCTGGGGGCCCCATTGCTTCAGTTCTGGTCAGTTTCCCCCTTCCTCCTCTTTCTGTTCTTTTTCCCCTGTGGTAACTTCAAGCTGATGTGTGGACCCCACTGATAAAACTCTGTGCAGGTGAACCTCTCTCATGAGGTGCGATGATACTGTCCCCATACAGTTAGCGAGATCCTCCCACTTTCCTTCAGCATCAGCCCCCAGTGGGAATGGTGGGAAGTAGAGCTAGAAGAAGAGCTACAGCCCAGTAAAAAATACTGGCCCTATGTATTATTGCTTGAGTTAGTTATATTTAGTTACCTATTGCTTAACTTTGCTATATAAAGCAACGTCTTATTCTAGGATAGAATGCTACACAGAACTAAGATTAAGCAACACTCCTTTGTAAGGACTGAGATCTGGTGGTTTTAATTTTTGATAAAGTTTTAAGCATTCAGGCTAATGTTCTTCCAAACCAAGTCTCTCCCTGACAACAAAGCATCATACTGTCGTGGATTATTTTGGTGGGACAAATAAGTACAACAAGTCCTGGTGCTCTGTCACAGAGAAGTATGCCCTCACTCCTGCTCTGGAGCAGGGACTTGGTACCAGAGCCAAGGGAAGGGAGGTGAGAGGCTGCAAGGCACAGACACAGATTTTGCTGTTGCCACAAACCTGCTTATCCCATCCTATCCCACTTTTGAACCCTACTAGGAGTACAAAAAGTATTGATTCATGTTACCAAGTCTTGCCCTTTAGCAAGTCTGCTGCAAGCCTGGCAGCACGACAGCATTTTGCAGTGCCAGACCAGCCGCACTCCCATGTGCTGACTGCTCCCTCTGCTGGCACCGGGCAGCTGGATCGCTCCCAGTTCGACTCGAAATGGGGGAAAACGCTGACGAGCTGAAACGGTACTCGAGAGGTGGTAGAGAAGACATCGAAGCAGAGCCCTTGGGCACATGAGTCTTGGGCTTACATTTCCTTCGCAGTATGATGAGCCATCGGTCCCGTTCTTTACCGTCAGCAGCATGCGGATAGTGTCTGTGGTTTATGCATAGGTCTTGGAGCTGCTTTCTTCGTTGGAGTTGTCACCCAAAGAACCTGTAGCTTTTTCTCCACTTATTCGCAGTAACAGAACACAGTTTGTTTAGTCACTTCATTTTTATGGGCTTCAAAAGCTGTGAACTGAGCAACAGATTAAAAAACAATGCATTTCTGCCCTCATGTAAAAACCCTCTGCAGAATGCAAATACCCACAGCAATTCCTCAACTACAGCACCCACTGCAGGTCTCATCCTAACAGTGCACAGCAGAGTGGCATGTTTTTCAGCCATGTCTGTTTACAGTGGAAACTCCAGGAATGGCAAAATATGAACGTTCATAGTGCAAGGATGAAATATCCCTAACACTCAGCATCCCCAGGTTCCACAGCACCTACCCCACAGCACAGCCACCACCCCACTTATCCTAAGGACTCTGAAGGGAAGGCAGTGGGATACCTACCCACATGCTCATGATGCTGCCTGCAGGATGCACACTCAACCTGGGCCAAGTAGTGTAGTGTAAATACATTTAATTGAAAAAGAGAGGTCCAAGATTTCTGGTTTTCCTTTTCCATGCTAATGAATTGCTTGCCCTGTTGGGTGTGAATCCATAACCATTTACACCAATCAAGGTGCTGGTTGTGGTAGTTCCTGACCTTCTCTCCCTGGAGTGAGCAGTTATTCGCACAACCTCAGCAGAGGTCAGGCAAAGCCCTGATCTGGCTGCCAGCAGCCATCGGTGTCCACCAGAGCAGCATGGTGAGCTCTCACTCTTCCATCATGCAGGCAACACCACTGATCTACTAGAGAGAGAAAACACAGCAGCCAGTTGGAGACAGGTTGTGTGGCTCTGGATCCACCTCCAGCAACATCACTTTTCTTCTAAAGATGACACCTTCCTCTGGGACAACACAGGCATCACAGTCCATCACTAAATGATGTTCACAACTACCAACCATTTTGTGCAAGAGCAGTATTCCTGGCTGGACAAGAAACACACACACCATTAACTACAGGCACAGGCAGGTAAGCAAATAAGCACATTCTGCCTTCAGGTACCAGGACATGGCTAATACTGAACTGGATGCTGCACACCTTTCCACTCCAATCCTGAAAAACAAAATGCTTTGGCAGAAAAGTTGCGCAGAAGGGGAAGGTACAAAGGCCTGGGGTTGATAATGAAATAGGTATGAAGTTAAACAACCTTGCCCTGGTACCCAGGTTCTTTGATCTGCTTCAGTTCTTGCGGTGTTACAAGACAGTGTTTGGAACTGTACTTTGAAGACTTACATTCACTTGAAAACCATTTTCTAGTATCTGTAGGTTTCAAAAGATGTTTTGTATTTTAAGGTGGCTCCCTAAAGAAACAAAATTTATGTGACTACATTTGGCACACAAGCCCATACTTTGTGTTTTCCAATAGCTTGAGATCATCAGCCTTTTCTAATAACATCTGATAGAGACGGTCAGTTCCTACAAGCTTTATGAAACTAGTACAGGAGAGAAAAAAGTTGTTTGCCTCCCAGTCAGAGGAAAAGTTAGTGCGGAGTTCAACTCTTACAGCGCACTGGAAAGATGTTGTGCATCCCCTAATCCTGGGATCAGAACTCACTTCTCATTAGACATCAGGTAATTCAAAGACAAAATAATATTATAAGAAATAAAGTTCTATTAAGTCTACATCTCAGAGTAACAGAGGACAGTTTGCTGAGAAAAAAGTGAAAATGAAAAAAATTATCCTTGAAATACCAGAATTTTGGGACATCATTTTTCTTCTAATCATTATAGCAAGTTATTAAGAAAAACACATCATTGGGCATTACAGTCAGACTGAGTTGTCTTCTCTAACAATTACAACTCTTATTGATACTTACACTGCATCAAACAAAAATGAGGACTGGTATTTTAAAACAGCATTGTAGTTATGTATGAAAGGCCACTGTTCTGCTAGTACGGCTAGTAAGGCTTCCCCCTCAAAAATGAACTGTGGCAGCATCTTTTCAGACTCATTGCTAGCACCATGTCACCTTTAACATTTAATTTACCTGACATGGAAGCTGTGATTGCGTTTCATGTACCTAAAAAGAAGAAACATGATCATCAGAAAATGAAAAGGAACTGGAGACAGCCTGTGCACAAGAAACAATATTATCACTAGAGAAAGATCTTTGAGTTCTTTAGACACTCCTCTTTGTTATATACTACATATTTTTATCCACGTTGTAAAAATGCTAAATCACACTCTGCGTTTCGATCTCATACCCTTCAAATATCTCAGTCTAAAAAAGTATTTCCATATCTCAGTATCTGTATATCTAGATATATCTCACAATATTGAAACACTTTGCTGAAAAGGAGGAGGCTGATTAATTGAAATAGAATTTGCTTTTAGAGTCCATTTTTTTTAAGGTATTTTTTGAGGATCTGATTAGAATGATTACCTTACTTAATGGATAACTTCTTTTTTTGATTAAAATGTTCTCTTCTGCCCTCATTTTGAAGTCTCACTAAAGAAGGTTCAGAACCATTTTGAATAGCGGTAAGTATGGAAGTCACACTTAAAAAGCATTACAGCAATTCAACATTATGAAAGCTGTGACATCGTCTCTTGTCCAACAAATACTTCACCAGGAACAACATTTTCCAGAGCCAGAAAAAACTCACTAAGACGGCCATATTGCATTAGATGCTATGCCCTTACTTAATGATTATTATTCGATTATGAATGATTTTAACTAAGACAAGACCATATAACTCAGGTCTCTCAGGGAGGAAGAAACAAAGCTGGTTACTTTCCTACCGGGTTCTGCTGTAAAAGCAGTGGACATTCA
>WEKW01006002.1:2459-12946 GCA_013389905.1 Sula dactylatra | reverse complement strand
ATATGTCTGAAAGTTTTGTGCTCAGTGTCTTAGCCAGTGTCATCTTTATTTAGAAACTGGCTGGAGCAGGGGGTTAAGTATTTTAGAAAGTAGTGTAAGCTTAAGGTGTTTTTACTTCCTATCTTTTCTTTTAGACTTTATATTAAAACAAATAGGGGATTCTGAGAAGCATTACGATTTTGAATATAAAAAATGAAATGGTTTAGTGTGGCACAATGTTCTGATATGTTAAAAAGAATAGAATCTGAATTGGCATTTAACTAATTGCTGACTGTATGATAGGAAAAAAAAATACTATTATGCTGAACTCAGTGCCTGCCATGGCATGCCAAAAGGCAACTGTCTTCTCTTTTTGGGGGTGGAGGGTACAGTACTGAGGTGGGAGGGAAGGGGTTTTAAGTGGATTGGCAGAAGAGTCAGGAATAGGAATGGCAACACAGGCTGCCTTTAACACTCAATAAATCTTGTCATCAGCTGGTGTCAAAAGCATTTTAGGAATACGATGACCTTCACTGGTTGCTTTTGAGTTTACAAGAAAAAGTGCTGAGGTAGGTTCTTTGATATGCCGACTTTTTCTGACAGCTTACTAAAATAAAGAGCAAAGAAGGCTTAAGATGCTTTGAAATAAAAGTAAAAAGTTGTGTTGTGAAGTATTTAATACTTAACCGCAGGTGCAGATTGACACTACTGTAGGCTGGAGCCATTTATCTATGAAAAGGGAGTTGATAGATACTTAGCACTGTGAGGTTTCTCTTTCCTTGCCAGTATCATATGTCTGCTTTTGGGTTACAGTGAGCTTGTCCACAGGTGGTGCTTGTCCCTGGTTTTTTACCTTCATGCTAAGCATCCAAAAAAACCTTCATATTTTTTTATATTGAACCATAAGTGGCTGGATTACACTTTTTTCTTTTTTTTTTTTTTTCCCCTGAATGCTCTTCAAGCAAGAAATATAGTAAGGTGCTGGTGTGTGATTAAAACCTATATAGTTTCACATGGGTATTAGAGGCAGTAAGTGCTACAAAGGGAAATTCCTCCAAAAATATTAATGATGAAACAGTCTTCATTAGCAGTTTTTGAATGGAGCTGTTATTTCAAAATAAATTGAATTTTACTCTGGAACAACTAATGCAAAGTGAATATGTTATTCTGAATTAGATATATTTCTGTTTAGGAATGTGTTTTTATATTAGTTGTTTTGCAGTACGTGTTACAGTATCTTTTTCTGCAAGATTTCCATTGAATTTTGCAGGTAAGAAGTCCTTTGTAATAGCTTGGAACAAATTAAAATTGTTAGCACATTCTGTAATTACACAATTACACGTTTGAAGTACATCTTCAAATTCACACAATTTTAAACTTTGGTGTATGCTTCAACCTATTTTGTATGACTGCTGTCCCTTTGGCTAGCAGTGAAGCTGCTAATACTGGCTTGCTTTAAAAAAAAAAAAAAATCCATTGCCAACAAAGAAGTAGTTCAAGAATATGAAAACAAGATGTTTAAATAGTTGTTGCTTTCAAAGTTACCTGCTTAAAGTTTCTGCTGAATAGATTAATATTAACTATATTGGCAAATGCGTCAAATACAAAGCTTACACACAGGTAAGCCTACATAGACTAAACCTGCATTTTTTTGCTGTGGTACAGGTTGGTGCTGTAATTTGATTCTTATTATTCACACAGGTTTTGTTTAGGGAAGCCTTTATCTGTAAGTTTGCAAACCTTTTTTTACTTTCTCCAGTAAATATTTCTCAGGGGAATAATCAGATGAAGCTTACTTCTCAGAATTAAAATAAACTGAGTTTTTTTGAAGACATAAAAAGATTTTACAGATAATTATATACTATCATCAAATATTATGGCATACATAATGCTATTAGCATGCTGATAACACAAGCAGTGGTTATTTGGCTTCCTTCAGGATGTTCCTGAAATGCTTCAGTACAGAGCCTAATTCCAGCACCACTGATACTTCTACCTGGTCACTACAGCATTATTACCAGGAAAGACTGGGTTTCTAATGGCAGTATTTGGTATCTTCCACTGGAAAGGACTGGAGAGAGTTGTTGCCCTTAAGGTTTTAGGTTTTTTTAAACCCCAGTGCAATTTGTTGAAGCAATATAATAAACATGATTTCTGCCATATAAATGCGCTAAATGATTACTGTTGATTAGCAGGCAAGATGTTGCAACTAGCTACTGTGAAATTCAAGATGGAGTTTGTGTCTGTTATGCAGACTCTTATTTGGGAAATGCTACTCTGAAGCCTTTTGAGTGTAGCTGAGTAAACAGGCCTTTTTTAATTTTTTTATTTTATTTTTTTGATGGAGAATATGTACATATGGTAGATACCAAGCTGTGGAAGATCAAAAGTTGATCTTCCATTTAGCATATAAATAGCAAGAGTTAAACAAAATTGGAAGGATCGCTGGGTTAAACATATGGCATATGTTCAATCTGTTATTCCATTCTTGAAAGTTCAGTTCTTTTCTTGTGATCGGAGGACAATAGAATGAATCAGGGAAATGTTCTAAGTATGGGTAATTACTCAGTTTGCTAAATGTTTAAGATTGTATCACAGTCACTGATTTTACAGCAGTTGATGGTACTGTACTGTGATTTTACTGAGATTTACAATTTATATTTAATATTTAGACTTTGTTTTTTAACATTTTCAGCAGTCTTCAGAACATCCCAACATTACATAGGTTTTCTCTAAATTTCCAGGGTCAGTAGGCATATGACTTAAATTGAGCTGGAAGTCACACTGGGAAATCCAATGCTCACTCCCAATTTCAGTGAGGTATATCTTAAACAGTACAAAATCAATTTCAAGACATCAGGTTTCCTTGTTCCATTCGAAACTTTTCTTGGTTTAGTGTCTCCTGGTCAAATTGTCACAGCTAGTAGAATGAGTAGAGTCTGGAAGACTTGCGAAGTGGCAGGCATCTTGCAGCTCTAGAAAGCATTCCAGGAAAGTCTGTCTGACCTGGCCTTGTTTCCATGGTGTGACAGCCTTGGAGTGAGTAAAGGTGACGTGTACCTAGCACGTGGTTGATGCCACTGGAGTGCAGTCATGTAGCATAATTGCACTCAGGCTGTACGTAGGTTCATCGAGCAGTCCAGCTGCTTGGTTTCTGGATTTGGAGATTCATAGTGCTGCAGCTCAGTGTGCCACTTCAAACTTGCTCAGTCCTACAGGTTCTATTGTTTTTCCTGTTCTACACCTATTAATTATTTTTCCTATTGTTATCCCGCTACTATGCTTGATATGTTGTTGTTGGCCAATGTAAGGACCCTGCTGTCTGTATTCTTGATGATTTTGACTTCTTTCTTTTAAGAAAGCAGGTGGTAGTCTTTTTTGTCAGCTGCTGTATGTTATCTGGTCTTTACTGGATGTTGTGGGGATAGAGGGAACTGAGGTGTACTGTAGTGGGTAGCATGGGAATGGCACCGTGCTGGGACTGTGAGAAAGTGTGTGCTGAAGTAATGCTCTTTTTCAAGTTGTTTTCAAATGACTTGCCTGTTGCCTGGAATGAGTCAGGAGAGCAGCCATATGCTTGTGAGCCCACTGTATTCATGGGATGCACTAAAAACTCACAGGAAAGAGCAGCATTCTTGGAGATAAGAAAGAATCTTGCCCTGGCACTGGAGCAGAACAGCCAGAAAAACAGCCAGATCAGATAACTGTCTTGAAACAGATTGCTTTTTCTCTAATACCATGCTCTTTCTTTAGGCTTGTCATTCATGCTCAAAGTTTTCATCAAAACCATGTCAATCACTGTGTCTCACTTCTAGAATCAAGGATTAGTGATTTCCCACTCCCCCCTCTTACAGAATGTAGCAATTCTTTGCAGCTTACTGCTCCCTTCAGTTATTACTAGAGACAATTTCTGTGTTTAAATATAGGAAGAATGGGCTCTGAAAGAAACTGGTCACCTGGAAACAAATACATCAGTGGTCTTAAGGCATAGTTGATATGAGTATCACTGTTAGCCATTTTTTAACCATAATTAAATCAAATTAGAAATCTACCAAATATATGCTTTAAGGTTTCTAATATAGCTGCATTCACACAGCAATGTATTTAGATAGAATTCATGCCAATGCATTGAATTCTTACTTGAACTTTTTGTGTCACATAGAATACTACGTTTATTGCAGTGAATGAGGTTCATTGTGGAAATAAAATGATGGTTGAAAATACCACTACTTAGGATCCTAGGGAAAAATATTAGTTCTGCCTTACAGGGGCAGTACTTGCATGTATGAAAAGGATTGGGATCAAGTGAAAATATCTACTTCTATGTGATCGTAAGTTTTGTCAAACTTTTTGGAAAGGTGCTTGGGTCATTCTAGAAGTGGAGTCTCTCAAGCTAGTATTTTGAAGAAAAAAGTGATACATTCAGTCCTTTGTTACCTTCACTGACTTGCTTAGGATTTTTCTGTGATAAGACTAAGTTAAATCTGAGAGCTGTTTTTACTTTTAATTTATGAGTAGGTTATTTAGTATGGATTCAGCTGAAGGTCTTGCCAAGTATCTGAGCCTTAACTTGGATAATGAAGACATTTTTATTCTTCAAACTCTTCATACTTATTAGACTTGAATTGTGTGGTGGATTTTTTTTAAAGATCTGTGTTTTAAGGTACTATTTTTCCATTAGTATGTAAACTCCTTGAGATGTCAATACAGGTAATCTTACTTCAACTGACTTTAAAAGGTTGAGATCTATTTCCTTAGTTTTGTGGGTTGGGTTAATCTTTCCTTCACCACTGCTAGCTTTCTTTGCTTTTACAGACCTGCTCTTAATATTAATTTTTCTGTGTGTTAGTTTCCGAAGTACTCATGAGCAAGAGCATAGTGATGAGACATACAATGTATGTCTACCTTTTCTACTTGGCTGTAACACAGCCTTTCTCCATGAGCTGTAAGGCTGTATGCCATGCCCCCTCCCTTATGGGGCATGCATACTGAAAATATATATAGTACTACTACAGGCACTCTGTATGTGAAAGTGTCTATTACATGTGTACAGGTGGTGTACTGCAAATACAGGTGGTGTATCATTTTTCTTGCTTGGATCCTAACAGAGTTCTGGGGAGTGGGCTGTTCTATGATAAAGAGTCCACCTCTAGTTGCCCTTTTCTCACAGAGGTTTCTGAGCCTTGTGCAGGGAATGAGCTGTAGCTCTTCTCCATGTGTCCTGAGATGTAAGTGATGCCCCCTTCTAAAGCTAGAAGTTGAGAATGTTCTGTCTTTGGATTTCTTATTCCTGAGCAACCCTGGGGGAAAAGGTCTGTTGGTACAAGGCTAAAATTGGTCCCTAAATTACAAATTGAGTACTCTTGAACTACATCAGATTTGGTTAAGAGAGAGAGTAAAAATGTAAGCTCTTCAGTAAGCTTATAGACATTGACATTTTGATCTATGTTGAAATGACTTGAGATTAAAATATTTCTTTGGTATTCCTGTTGATCTCATTTTTGGCTCTGTACTAAACTTACTGAATACAATCATTGTGCTAAGTAAAATTACAAAAAAGATGCTATAGATTGAGGGAGAAAACTTGGATCCGTGTTTTCCTAAAATCAATGTCATGTTTGAACCAATACCCTACGGTTTGTACTAAGTTTCTAATTTGTTGTTACAAGGTGTAATAAGCTCCATAAGTTTTCTTTGACTTCGGCTAGTAAGATCATGCTATAAGCTAAGGTGAAAACATTTGAAATACCAATTGGTGAGTTGTTTAATGACTTTGAGAATGAAGCCTCCCCTTTTCCATCTAGTCTTGCCTTTTGTTTATGATGCCTTAAGATAAAACAGTTTAGGACTGAGCAGTGAACTGTAAGTCTAAATATGGGAGCAGGAAATTTCTGAAATAAAAATAAAATTACACAGCTGCTTATATTTTAGTCTTTTTAAATTATTAAGTGCATTAAAGTTACGTAAGCTGTCATGCAAAACTCTTTGGAAAACAGTACGTCAGGTAAATAGTTGGCAGGAAAATTAAATAGATTTTTGCTTTACTTACATAAAAGCCTAACTTCTAAGATACTCTTAACCGGAAAAAATAGATATCCACAAGTAGATAAAAATGATATGTTCCATGTACATTGGTGTTTAAATTTACCCAATGACTTTTCAATTTCTAATAGGTGTTCAAAGACTCACAGAATGGTTGAGGTTAGAAAGGACCTCTGGAGGTCATCTGGTCCCACCCCTCTATTTAGGCAGGGCCACCTAGACCACATCGCCCAGGATCACATCCAGGCAGCTTTTGAATATCTCCACAGATGGTGACTCCACAACCTCTCTGGGCAACTTGTGCCAGTGCTTGGTCACCCTCACAGTGAGAAAGTGTTTCCTAGCGTTCAGAGGGAACCTCCCGTGTTTCAGTTTGTGCCCTTTGCCTCTGGTCCTGTCACTGGGCACTGCTAGAAAAGGCCTGGCTCTGTCCTCTTTGCACCCTCCCTTCAGGTATTTATATCATTAATAAGTTCCCCCCTGAGCCTTCTCATCTCCAGGCTGAACAGTCCCAGCTCTCTCAGCCTTTCCTCATCAGTCCCTTTGTTGGACTCTCTCCGACATGTCCATATCTCTTGTGTACTGGGGAGCCCAGCACTGGACCCAGCACTCCAGGTGTGGCCTCACCAGTGCTGAGCAGAGGGGCAGGATCACCTCCCTCCACCTGCTGGCAATGCTCCCCCCCATACAGCCCAGGACAACCGTTAGCCTTCTTTGCCACAAGGGCACACGGCTGGGTCATGTTGAACCTGGTGTCCCCCAGGACCGCCAGGTCCTTCTCTGCCAAGCTCCTTTCCAGCTGGTCAGCCCCCAGCCCATGCTGGTGCCTGGGGGTGTTCCTCCCCAGGGGCAGCGCTTTGCACTTCCCCTTGTTGAACTTCTTGGGGCTCCTGTCAGTCCATTTCTCCAGCGTGTCGAGGTCCCTCTGGATGGCAGCATAACCCTCTGGCATACCAGCCACAGCTTCCTGTTTTGTGTCATCTGCAAATATGCTGAGGGTCCACTCTGCCTCATCATCCAGATTGTTAATAAAGATACTAAACAGCATTGGACCCAATATTGACCCATGGAGTATACCACTAGATACCAGCCTCCAGCTAGATTTTATGGCCCTGATCACCACCTTCTGGGCCTGGCCGTCCAGCCAGTTTCCATTCCACCTTGCTATCTGCTCACCCAGTCCATACTTCATCAGCTTCTCTATGAGAATTGTATTGGAGACAATGTCAAAAGACAATATCTACTGCTCTTCCCTCATCTATGAAGCCAGTCATTTCATGGTAGAAGGCTGTCAGGGTGGTCAGGCATGACTTCTTTATTGAATCTATGCTCACTATTCCTGGTCACCTTCTTGTTATGTGCCTGGAGGAAATGGTTTCCAGATTTGTTCGATCACCTTCCTGGTGTCGAGGTGATAGGTCAAAGATTATCAAGAGCCTTGAATTTTCATGAATGGGTAATTAACTTTGTTGGTTTATTGTGGGTAGTGGACAAACTGAACAAGTACAACCAAAAGCAGCATCACTGTACAAGTGAGACTTTTGGAATTAAATGACACAAGTCTCCTTTTGATAGAATCTGGAATGTAACTGAATCTCTGGCAAAGACAGATACCCTCTTTAGTTTGAAAACCTCCTGTCTCTAGGTTATAAACTCAGTAGAAACACTCTAATGAAACATCGTAATAGTATGGTTGTTATCCGTTTGGCTAATGTGTCTTCAGAGCACGATGTATGCCACTAAGGAAATGCATGTAATAGTTTCTGTGCTTGTGCACAAGGTCTGCTGTACTTTGAGCAAGGTTATGGTTGCATCTGATATAGGAGTGTTTATGTAATGTACACATGTATATGTACCTATGTTTATTTTAAAATATATACATAAAACATTATAGCTTTAAAAAGGATATGGTTGTCGTTTACACACACACATATTTTCAACCCTCCCCCATATATATATATATATTTATAAATGTATTTATATCTTGCCTTTCTCCAAAAAGGGGAAAAATCTACTGTATTAGTCTTTCCCAGCCTTTGTGCTTTTTCTAAAGAAAGAAACATAACTTTCTATGTTACCTTTACATCAGATGCAGCTATGCTAGGAAGATTTTTGGGCCCTTCTGTTATCATTTATGATGCTGTGTGTATACTTAAGTCACATGCTGGTTGTACAGTCATAATGCTATATGCTGCTTACACGTTCTTTCCAAGCATGCATACTCAACCCACATCACAATACACCTTTGGAGTTGTAGCCAGTAATTTTTGTGTCCTTTAAGTTTAGCTAAAACTTTTAAAAATGTCTTCTTATGCTAATAAAACCTCTGCAGCATTTGGACCATGTTTACAAATAATTTTTAATTGTGAAGAAAATGAGAACCATTTTTTTTTGTATCCTCTTTTGAGAGATACAGTATATGTCACTTGGACTCTGTTCATGGACTTGTAGAACAGCCCAGGTTGGAAGGGACCTTGAAGGCTGATCTGGTCCAACCTTTCCTGAGAAAGGGAACCTAGATGAGACTATCTAGGACTAGCACCCTGTCCAGTCACATCTTGAAAACCTCCTACGATGGGGACCCTGCCATGCCCCTGGGGAGGTTGTTCCAGTGATTGTTCTCAAACAATCTCTAACTGCATAATGTCTTTATAGTATGTACCTGCACCTTCAGTGGTGAATAAAGTGCTATACTAGAGTGTGGGTGGGGGTGGCGGAAAGATGAGCAGGAATTTCCTTCTGCTGCTCTGATGGTGGCAGGAGGCTGGGTCAGACAGCTGTGAGCAGTGGCATCTGAAACTGCTGACATGCAGATGCTGGGAGAGCCTGTGTCAGTGCCCTCAGAAGCCTCTTCTCTTAGGGTGGCAACTTTTTCTCATTTCAGGCAACAAAACCACAGCACATGTATTATTATTTTTTAAAAAAAAACCTTCCACTATTCTACTATGTTTTAATTTTACAGGTAGTTTTGTTGTATTTATCTTTTTGTAACCAATTTCATATATAAAGAAACAGGGTCAGTGTTGAACATCACCTTGGTTTTACAATAGCGAGAGTTTATTGTAGATTTTTTTTTCTTAAAGATCATAGAATCATAGAATAGTTTGGGTTGGAACAGACCTTTAAAGATCATCTAGTCCAACCTCCACTGGAGTGGGAAGGGCCATCTTCAACTAGATTTAAGATATAAAGTTTTGTGTTATTTTTATAGCTCTTGTATAAATTACTTTAATGAAAGAATAACAGATTGATGCAAAACTTTTATTCACTCATTTTACCGGTACACCAACAATTGTAGGAGGCTTTGTGTGGAGTTTTGTGTATCTTTGAACTAAGTTACTGAAAGTGTAGTATTGCATTACTGGAGAATAAAACTGGCTTATACCTTTATAGGGGATTGTTTTACAATCTGATATTCTTATGTGACATCCGTTGTTCTTGCCCGTGTAGAGTCTGTGTTTCACGCTGCTTCTTACTACACAGTGAGTTGCTTATTTTGCAACAGATTCTCTTTATATCTTGTGTTGGGGATTTTTTTTTTTAAATGTGAGAGGGGTAACTAGAGTTACAATCTGTAACTTAGTGGCAGATAGTAATCCGCTATTTGGAAAAATACACGAAATTATCTGAGTAGCTTGTTTAAGTGTGTGTGTGCATACACAAAACGTTTACCTGTACAGACTTGTTTTAGGCTTATCTTAGAATACTTGTCCTGAATAAGAGCAGATTTAAATTTGTGTTTTCAAATCAATGGGTTGTTTCAATAGTACAGTTAATCTTTTGTTTTCCCAAGAACTATGCCAACTATCATGTTGGGAGTACAAAACATGTATGAAAATCACTGTTTATTTTTACTTTTAGGCACTTGCATATTTTATATTTGCTGATGTATCGATAACTTCTTTCTTTTGTGTATTTTTATATATGCTTATATATTGTGGCTGATATTAAGTATATTTTATTCCTTATTTGTCTTTTTTTTAACTCTGGGATGCAATAGTACAATTGTATTCAAGCAAAAACTCTTACCAACAGCATAGTGGGTGCTGTGGGTGGGATAGTGACATGTTCAATAGTGTGCTTAGTTAACTGTATTTAAAATTACTAAAAAAAAAACAAAACAAAAAAAAAAAAACCCGAAAAATCCTCTATTGTAAATCATTTGATCTGAACAGGATTTTTGTTGGTGTTGAAAGAATTTGCCAAAACTAACAGGTGGGTAAATTTTGTAGTATCTTGATAGGATGTCACTTTTGCACAAGCTAATTTATTACTACCTCAAGACATCAGCTTGCACAGCTTTATCATCTATTCTGTTACTTCAATAAATTATGAAAGGCTGAAGCTGAAATCTTCGTGTGTTCCCAGCACTTGTTTCTGTGAATTAACATAAGCTGCTTTTTTTGCTGTAAGAAACCAGAACGTAAGCCTGTATTTAAAATTGAACATATGCTGAAAAGCTTTGC
>WEKW01006000.1:859-20997 GCA_013389905.1 Sula dactylatra | reverse complement strand
TGGTCACAATCAATACAGTTCTATTACCTTTAGGGTCACTTTAATGTCTCTTAAAATTTACAATCAGTTCTGAAAGAACAAAGGCTAGAATTATTTTTCCTGAAAAACAAAATCAGTAGAAACTTGAGACTGCACACAGTTCAGCAGAATTATAATCCAACTGCAAGTATTTAAATATCACACAACCAGCTGACATGGGAATATTAGAAAAACCTTAAAATGCCAAGACTCAGCATCTCGCATATTGAAATAGAGTGCAGGCTGTAGAAAGGGAATTTATATTTAATGCAAGATTTGCTGAGAGCGAGAATACCAGAAATTTATAATTAGATGGTAATGGGGACAATCCTNNNNACAATCCTCTTCTGATCAGTTTTACACCAGTAAGGCTCCATTCATCAGTGGTGCTGATCCTAATTTATGCTAGTGTCAGTGCAGAAAGAATTAAGCTAGTGTCCTAGACAGACCACTTTATTCTCACATCCTAACCACAAACATGAGACAGCCTAGGATATTTTTAAAATGCACATGTAAAAATATACCTGTCAATCCATAATTCCTAAAAAAAGTGACTTATTTTAGTTAGTAGGTACTGAGACGTACATGAAGCTGATACTGGGCTGTAAAATGAGTGAAGGAGCTGCATGTGACGTTCCAAGGTATGGTCAGTAACTTACAGAAATGTGAGAACTTAATAACTAGATAGATGCTGCAACACATCAAAAAATCATTTTGTTCATTCTTTAGTTCTGCAAATTCTGTGAAGCCTACATTTNAATTTCCTTCGGAGTAACTGCACTGTCTGTTACGGCTTAAAACTAAAATATTGGAAGTCAGCAATTAGCACAGAATATTTATTACAAAAATTAAACAGAACTGGGAGCTGCAGTAATCCCCTCAAAGTAACATCAGTTCTGAATCAATCACATGCACATACCAAAAAAAAAAAAATCAGCTGTATCATACAGGCGGATATTTATGAGAAATTTTACAAGGAACAGGTATGGAATACATCTGAATTAATTCATACCTACCCACTGCAACCAATGACTTTATTATACAGATAAGATGGGAGACCTTTCAGATGAATATTGTTATCCACATAAACGTATTGTAGCTCCCGAGAACGACCTAAATCTGGGTTTAGAAAACAAGAAAGAAGAAGTCAGAGGGAGAAGGGATGACATAGTGACAATTATAAGCAAAACAATTCTCCTGAATTATAAATAAGCTAATCGGACTCAATGTAAGCAAACATAAATTAGACTTTTAACTAGACTTCTCAGTTGTAAAATTTCAGCCACTGACATCATTGTGGATGAGCTGAAAAGCTGTTTAGAAAATAGCATTTAAAATTATTAAAACAAAACAAACCCCATTTTCAGTAGCCCTGAAAATCCCATTATAAATAATTAAATTTTGACATTGACAAACTCCGAAGTCAGTTTGAAGAAGCAAAGGGACAATTGATTTCAAATCTACAGTGCATACTTCAAGTTCATAAGGCCAAACCTGCTCTCATTAACTGGCCTTATGTCATTGAAATCATGGCTTCACTATGTTTGATAAAGTGGTAAAGACATAAACAAGAATGTGGTCTGTCCTACTCTTTCTTTTATCCAAGAAGAGATACTTGTTTGATTACATTAGCCATAACCAAATACAACTAGTAATCATTCAGAAACAAGTCTGTGTGATGCAGTAAATTACAGAACACAAGAAAACATACAAGCATTAAGCTGCAGAATATTATACAGAAGTTGTGGCTACAAGTAAATGATCAATACATCTGAAGGGGTGCTTCTTACATAAATTCTGTTAAAATGTTCATGGCTGGCAGTCAAAAGAAGCAAGTACAGCATTTTTAAGCAATGCCTTTACAGACTGGAAATATATTAACTCACTTCCAGATAGGAGCATATAGGTATGGAATAATTTTATTTTGTTTAGAAATTAAAGTGGTAAAATGGAGCAAAATGAAAAGGGAAAATTTAGGCTTCTAGGAAGAATTCTCGGAAACAAGAATTTTGCTTATCAGCAATATCTAGTCAGTGGTAAAACCGACTGCTACCAAAAGAAATGGAAAACATGATAATATAAGATATTTAAAAAGACAAACCAAACAGTGAACTGAAAAGAATAGTCTAAAAGAGTTTTGAACTGGCAAGAAAGCTGACACGTAGGATCCTCTGGGCAGCCCATTTCATCTGTAACTCCTGTGCTGTTCGAGATACTGGGTTAGGAATAGACATATGCATTTAATAGAAAGCACAACCCAAACGAACAAGGTTTGAAACCCTCTCTGCCTAGGAGGGGATAGCCGCAACCCAGATGAATTGCATTATGAAAAAATAATAAAACAAAAAATCTGTATGCCTCTCACCTTCTTAAACTTTTATGAGCATGTTATAGAAACTAAGCAAGACAAACAAGCATTTGGCTGAATCAGCCACATTGCAAGATGATACTAATATCGACCAATTCTAACTCCCCATCTTTATCAACTGCCAATTACCTTGGTTGGCATAAAGAGAAGGATAACCAAAGAAATTAGCATAGCTTCTGTCCCTTTTGTAATCGTGGCCAAGAACAGAATAAAAATTAAAACAACTTCCATGATATTTCTATTGAGAAGTTCTACTTGGAATAATGATATCTTATCATTCCCTACTAGGACAATAGGTAACACAATCCCTTCTTTATTATTGAATATTTGTATTGTACACAACAGCTCTGGACACCACTTAGTGCAGAAAAAGCAAATGATATTTTGAGTGATCCCCCCTCAAACGTTTGGCCATCTTAAAATATACTGAATGTCTTCAGCTGTCACCCACTTGAATGGCAGCTGTAAGCACCAGAAGCCTTAAAAGCTCACGCTGAGGAGCAGCTTCAGAGGGTGTCACATTATCAAACCTTTGATATAAAGAACAAGCGATGATACCAACAGAAAAGGAATAGATTCCTTTTCCGAAATAAAAATGTTAACATAGAAAAACTGAGATTTGGGTTTTTTCTTTTAATACAGGTCCTTGCCCTGCAACAGTCTATGGAGGTTTCAGGGACCGTAATCTGGGCTTTGTTCAAACCAGAGCCACTGGACATCAGGGGACATGTTCAACCACCACATGCCTCTGACCCCCTCCCAAAGACATTCTAGTTTGCGGAGCTATCTGCTGCATCCATCAACTGCCCTGCCCCAAGAAGCAAGTACAAATATCTCTGCTGACTGATGGGCACTGCTGTGAGATGCTGCTCTGCATTGTTATGAGCTAACACCTCAAAAAGATGATTTATTTTGGCTCAGTATTGCAGGGCTGAAAATAGTTTAGTAAAGTTCTGGGATATTTTTAGCTGAAACAAAAACATTGTTATCCTACAATGAATAAAAATATGGCAATACCGAGGCACTATAACACCATAAAATATTGTAAGGCTGGAAGAGAATCAGCCAATAAAATTTAAAGCAGCTAGCACATGCACGGCACACCTAACGCTGAGAGAATATAGCCTCATGTTGCAGAAGCCAATTATACTAAGAGGAGCAGAAAACTATGGGTTGCTGGGGTAGCTTGAATGTACTACTCTTCAACTTATTAATTTAGAGAATGGAAGAAAATTTTTAAAAGAGGCTTGTCTTGCTCATTTCTACTTAGATGTATGCAAATGGGCTGAAAATCAGGCAAGTCAAAAAAAGCCCTAAAGCTGTTCTTTTCATATGCATTGAGGGGGGAGTTAGGCTGCATCTCATCTCTTCCCTCTGTCTTTATCTTATGCTATGTTTAGATTCTAAGTTCTGAGCTGAGTGCATTTCCTAGGTAATTAAAGCAAATTTTTGGATGTTAGACAAAATATCTCAGTAGGAAAAATTCAATTCCCAAAGCCAAATAGCCTGTAACTATAAATGTTCCTTTGATATAGTTTCTTTGCATTAAATAACCAAGCATCTTCTAGTCCCCAAAAGATTTTTTTCCAGTTTCAAACACTATCCATAAAGTTTAAATTTAAATAAATCATCACTTTGAAAAGCTTTGTATCTCATCTACGTTAATTTTAATTTTTATGTCTTATATCAGTCAACAAATATTGTTGAAAGTTCTCTAAAAACCATGCTTCTGAGGAACTTCGTAAAATAAAGAAGCTGTCCATCTATGAAAAGGCTAAAGCTACAAAGAAGGTTTTCATGTGGCTTTTGCAAGCACTGTACTATGTCTAAAACATTTCCACTTTCCTCCTTCCAGGCTCCCAGATCAAAGACCAAAGACCAAATGCCATGAGTCCTGAACAAACCCCAATTCTAATTTTTTGTTCGTTTTCCTTTTTTTGTTTTTCTTCTTTTTTCTTTTTCTCCCTGTTTTTCTGGCATATGCATTCCACATGGCTGAAGATGGAACAAAAGCTCTTGTGTGTCCGCACTGATGCTCTTTTAACCATACTGTGAGGGCAAGGACACAAAACCAGCATATACTGAGGTAGAATAAGACCTTTGTTTACTGTGCACTGATAATTACTAGACCCATTTTCTAAACAAAAAGCGCACATAAACCCTCAATAAAGTGATATAACACTGAGTATTTGCTGTCATAACGTCCCCTGTACTGCCAGTACACTTGAGAATTTATGGCCTACTTTAATTATATTTGTACTTTATTACATAAATCATTTTTATTTTTGCAATGTCATCAGATTCAAATTTCTGCTTGCAATGGAATTTGTTTTCAGGCATTGGAGCATTTGCTAACAGTAAAATTTTAAAGTTAAATTTCTATCAAAGGATAATTTATATTTTAAGTAGATTGATATAAAACGATCAGTAGTTCAATCTGCCATTCAAGAACAGAAATCCTAAGACCATATATTAGGGCAGCATGAAAGCTATCCTGACAATAACAGGGTTGTCCAGAATGCAGTTTCCACTTCAACTTACACACACAATTTGGTTTGTTTGGGGTTTTTTTGGGTTTGGTTTGTTTTTTTTTTTTTAAATAAATTAGGAAGGCCCAAAGGCTCAGATCCACGCAGTCTTGTTTCTTTGAATACAAACTGGAATATTCAGTAGCTGAAAAAAAAATATTTTTTAAAAATACTGGCATATCCAAGAATTAAGCGTATTCTGCAGAACAAATGACTAATTCATCATTGTTTACCCATCTGCTTGTTTATGTACCAGTTCTGAAAGTACAGAGTGGCATCCGGTATTTTTATTGTATTTTGTAAAATTGACTAATAGTGTTATACTTTTTTTCTTTAGACGCATGTGCCTGCAAACTTAAAAGAATGTACAGGGCAAAAAACTACATAGTACCAGCCCAGCAGTGCTGTGAAAGTACTGTGCTACTGCTGGAATAAATCTTACATCTATGAGTCTAGGAAAAGGAAAAAGCAGATTTCCATTACATTTTACAAGAGGCTCTATCGGCAGCTACAAGGGACATACTTAGATGAGGAAGAATGGATTCCTTGGCATAGTATATGTCAACCACCGTATGAAACAGATAAAGTAAATCACACTTTAAAAAGCATTAAGCAATATGTTCCAAACATATTTCTTCTACCATAGACATGTCTAATAAAAAAGAAAAAAAACCCCAACACATTCTGTCAGAAGATGAATAAAATGTCTGCTTTTCAACCCAGTTCCCTAATTGCAAAAAAATCCTTCGACAATTCTTGCTTGAATATCACTTGTAGATATTTCTACAGTATCTTTCATTGTTATTTAACATCCTTACTCAGTCATTAACTAGTAAAGTGAAGATGGGTGTAAGAATACACACAAAAAACCCCATTAGCCAACATGTGCAGCTAGCAGAAATAATGCTACAATTACGCCTTAATTTCAGTAATACTCCAAGAAAAATATTTTCCTATGAAACAGAAGATATATGTAATCTTTTTGCTTTTCAATGCACTCTTCTACTTTATTTCATCACATCTTGACCACTCTGAAGCCTGATTCTTCAGGCTACAGAGATTTACATCTACATTTATACTGTGCTGCTTTTCCTCTGAACTCCAGGATTTATGATTCAGTTTCATATCCACAGATAGCAAATTATCTCCAAATGTTCACCAGTGAGTCACTATTAAGAACTACTGAACAAGGTCAATTGACAGTCTTTGATGTTTCCCATTATTTTAAAAGTTCCTTTCGAATGTTTTGAATCTGAGTCTAAAAATAAAGAAAAAAGAAGGTGTGTCATTATATTAGAGATTTATTTCCTCCTTTTGAACTTAAAACACTTCAGCAGATCTGTGGCTCATCCAGGTCATAGCTCGCTCACAGATAAGCTACTAGCACAAAAGCAGCAAAAACTTTTACCCTTTAATACTTCACATCTCATCTTACTGAACAGCATCTTATTTTTGCAAAATTAAGAAGATTCAACTTCCTGTCTCATGAAATGGAGTTAGAAATATTTGCCAAAATAGGGAAGTTACTTTGCTTGTTTCAGTTAGTAATGTGGAATCTGTATGATGCATCCTGGAACTCGTTTTCTCATTTATATAATGACATATATTGGGACATAACTAAAACACTATGTCTGGCGACATAATTTGCACTTACTTTCCAGTAATACTAACTGAGGTGCTAAGAAAATCAGTAAGATCACAAACTTCTTTCAAGACTCTATTGCTAGTACTGAAAAAATTAAGTTAAACAATGTAATTAATTTAGAAATTATCTCATTTTTAGCCACCTCAATTTTCAGCCTTTTTTCAATGTGATTATCATAACTTCATCTGCACCAACTTAAAGCAAACTCTGACTGTATTCTAGAAAAAATATTAATGGCTATTCAAATGACATGACAGATCTGCACATGTGTCAGTATTTCGGCAGAGATTAGCCCATGGCAGGGCTAAAAAGTAACACACATGTGGAAGAGGACTTGCTTTTCACAAACAGAATAGAGAGTCCGCACTTACTGACAACACAACTACTTCCCACAACTAACCACCACACGCTGACTGCACCTCCTGCTCTTGAAGACCTGCTTTGACACTTCCAAACTTCGAAATGGTTGAGAAAGGCAGATAAATTCTTTCCTGTGCTACTACCGTTGAAGTTTTGATGGATGCCTATACACAGCACAAACTAATCTTTTGCTAGATTACACAGTAATGACATTCCTAAGGATGAATAATAATTTCTGTAGAGTTACTGAGATTCCACAGCAAGTTTTAAACCCTAGCTAAAGAATCTTACTTAAATCATCAGATCCAGCAAACAGAAACAGATCATTACCCAAAGTGGTGGAACTCAGATTACATAGTACTATATTTAAACACAACATCATTTGAACTTTTTTCCCCCTCAGTTAGCTAAAAATAAAGCAAATTTGATAGCTGGCCTATTGCTTTAAAACAGACATGAAACCTTAATCTGCTTTCCAACAATATGATCACTGTTCCAACTCCATGAACAGACTCTGTAGGGACCACCAAAGAAAATCACTTGTTGACTTTTTTTTTTTGGGGGACAGAAAGTTTGTTTTCCTGTCTCTTCTCTGATCCACCACCCCAGCCCAATGACCGTGGTGACTCACCAAGCGGCAAAAACGCAAGGCGGTTTCCAGCCATGGAGAGCTCATTGAGGCTTGGTAGTTGGCACAGGTGGCGGGGAACATACCACAGGTGGTTTCGGTCTGCAGTCAAGTACTGCAGTGAAAGGCACATATGCAGCCTTTCAGGTAATGTTATCAAACGATTGGTTGAGATGTCCAGCGTTTGCAGCTCCCTCAGGTCTCCAACCTCTACAATCCAAACAGGGGGCATTGAGAATTATTAATATAATCATTTTCAGAAACATGACCACAAAAAATATCTCGCATAAATCGAAAACAAAGGTCATCAGTTAGCTGTGCTGCTTTTCTCTTAAGATACTGTTTTATCAGTGTTCAGAACTGATACTAATAATCTCCATCTTCTTCATATTTCAAATCTTTTTGATGAGGACCAGTTATCCGTTATGCAATACGTTTAAACATGAGATCTCTCAAGATAGACCATTCCTGAATTGCGACAATTACTGCTGTCAAAAATATCAAGCAGTTTCCTGGTCCTAAATCAGAACTAGAAAAAAAACCCAAACCCAAAAGCCGAACCAAAACACATTACATAGCTTGCTGTTATCGAGGGTGTTTTTCATGAACCCAAACTCATGAAAAGTCAAAGTAATTTCTTTTTTTAAAACATTTGGCAATGCAATGCTTATATCCACCTTACTTAAGGCTCTCTTGCAATGAGACTTACAAACACACACAGACCACTTTTTGCTTAGAGACAGTCTTTCACCAAGCATGCTTAGGAACAACGGTTCTGTCTTCATAATACAATTCAAAAGACCTAGTTTAAATTAGAAATTTCTTAACCTGTAAGTTATATTGTAAGAAGATATTACAGTAAGCTCTAACCTATAGTTGCAATAATTACAGCTTCTAGAGATTTTCTTTTTTAACATTTTAAGAATTTTAAAAGTACATTTTGTGTTTTAAATAGTATTGTATAATTTTTTTATGTAGTTAACAAATTAAGTTCTTAAAAGTTTGCAAGATGCAATCACACAGGCAGCCTCACTTGCGCAACAGTGTGATCTTCTTTATGTCTGGCCTGTGGGACCAGGATGCAGTTCTCTGAGGACTGACAAATACATCAAGCAGGTCTACAGGTTATCTCATTGTTTATTTAGTTATTCTTTTAAAGTTAATTTAAATTGGGTAATTCTATAAATTATTTTCCCCAAATGGAGAAACTGTAAACAGTTTTGCTTTGTTTTTAAATACTTTACAGCAATGGAACCAGCTCGTCAACGTGCTTGGTGCCCAAAATTCTTACTGCAGTTCTCAGCATCTTGCAGAACCAAATGTACTTTGCTCTCGGTTGAATGAAACCAGCTCTTGCATCTGATAGCTGCTAAAACAAGACTCACTAGAATTTTCTACACTGAAAACACCAGACAATCTACACAATCCACAATCTGCACAATTTACAGTTCTATAACCCAGATTTTTTTAAAAAAGATATAAATAGGGTAACACTGTTTAAGGTAAAGCTTAACAGAACCTTTTGTGCCCTTAAGCTCTCTCTGCAGCAGGAGCTAGAAAATTCGCTGTTCCCTGAGCTCTGAGGTAGCACCTTGTATACTACACCCAAAGAAGAAAACAAAACACTAGGTTAATTGCAAGCTGTCTTCTACACAAGGGAAAAAAGAAATGGCAAATCTGAAGTTGACCTTGGGAAAAAATGTTACTTCCCAGACTGAAAACATGAAAAGGAAAAGAAAGGGAAGTTATAATTCAGTATTAGAGATTTTTCACAAAAGTATTAGTTAAACAAAATGTATGTGCACATTTAAAAGGAGTTTCTGCCCACTGCAAACAAGCCCAGCATTAACTACAACAAAGAATCAGCACCACAGTATACGCATCCTTTTATAAAATATTACCGACAGAAGCAGCTCCTATACACAGATGATCACATTCTTCAAACCTCTTAGTTTTGATGTCAACAGGAATCATAAGCTTTATTTTAAAAGTTTTTTTTTTACTAAAAGATTGAAAATGAATGGCAAAAGCAAAATAATCACTACTAAATAGCAAAAGACTACTGTGCAAAAGAACTGCAGTAGAACTCATTTTTAAAGAGTTTTATATTCATCACAAACAAAGCCATATGCTTGAAAACAGTGACAGGAAAAGAGCCACCTACATTCAGCCAAACCACTGACCACATGTAGTCAATAATAGGCCTAGCTTTTTTCATGCACTAACCTTTTTCTCTGCCACTAAAAACAGTTTTCTAATTCAGCTTAGGTCCAAAATCCCATAAATGTTACGGTTGGCAAAGCTGGCAGAGTTTCAAAGGCATTGCTAGAATGATATGTTTCAAATCTAAGAGGAAATAAAAGTATTCTCACTTGATCCTTCATCCAAAAAAACACATACTTGCCCAAAACTTCATCCTCTCTACCTTAATCTTCCAATGCATACCAGATGTAAACATCCACTTTCAACATACAATTCCATATGTTACAAAAACACCCACCAATCCATGATGAAATTAAAAAGTAAACCAAACGACTTGAAGTGCCATCAGATTAAAGATATAACCCCCAGACTCCCCACCATAGTGTTGAAAGCTCATTTTGAAGAACATGGTCAGACATTTACTAATGACACTAAATTGGTTTCAATCTCGTTAAAGCAAAGGAAAACAATAAAGAGGAATAACACAAAATATAAACAGTCCATTAATAAGTTTTTTAAGCTTTTAGTTACTAAATACTATTATCCATGCTTTAAAAATCTTGCAACATAAATACTGAAGGATGCCTTTGCTAACAAACACAGTGAAAGACTTACAAGTCACTCTCTTGCTATCACCTCATCAAGCACTAAGACACATATGAGAGGTGGACTTTGGAAATTTCAGCAGACCCAGAAAAGAAAATAGCTATTCCCACATAAAAATAACTGATAAAGAAGGGACTTTTATACAGAGATTCCTCCCCCCATCCCCAAGGATAAGAGAGACAAGCATTATATATCACCATTAAACCACACTGAGGAGTTCCAATTACATTTAATGAAATTCATAAATGTATAATTTAAAACCTACATTAGCGCTAGGATTAACACTATCAAAGTCAACATGGCAGAGCACTGAGCCCCATTTTGATACAAGAAGCCAGAAAAAAAAAATCCTCAATAGCTTTGCTAAACCTCTAACTCGGAAAGTCCTGAAACCAAACGTGAAGTTCCTGTGCTGGTTCTTGGACCCAAGTGTTTCAGCAGTGTCCATCTGCACAGATCACTGCCTTCACATATAGCTGGCCAATTCTATGGCTCATTGTAGCACACAACAAGCGGCTGACAGACTGTAAATCCACACACTACCTTACTTCACAGAAACTTAAAACACAAGTTTATACCCAGAGTCCTGCCTACAGCCTTCTGAAGGTAGTTTCCGTGACACAGATGTACACATAAATACTTCAGATTGTATTCTAAAACTGCCAGCAATTGAGTAATTAATTCATCTTTTTCATCCTTAATAATATGAAGATTCAAAAGTGATTATTGTGACTCCAAAAAGCAGCCTTTGCATTCACGGTAATAGCTGTCCCAACCACTTGGAGAAAGGGACAAGTGAACTGCCATCATATGTGTTTGGGTTTTCAACAGAATAACTGCCAAATAGGTCTGTTTCTCAGTACAAAGAAAAAAGAAACATTTTATTTTATTTTATTTTTTTTTTAGAAAAAGAAAGTGAAACCTTGAAAGAATTTCAGGAAATTTCCAAAATTATTGACCTTCTAACAAAACTGATTGCATTTGTATAAAGATATCTAGCATCAGGAAAAAAGAAAAAAATCTATTTCTGCCAGTTTTTAAAATTAATTCCCATGGTTTTACATGAAGGAAAAAAAAACATCTGGAAATAAGCAGCCTATACAACATATAATAATGGCCAAAGGCAATTCAAACTTCCTTAACCTTCTGGGGTTACAGGCCTCACCAGCTGCATAACTCAAAAATAACTAACAATTTTCTTTACATTTCAAGAGCAATCCCACCTTTCCCTGTTGGGCCATAACCCAAAATTTCATCCAAAGATATATGAAACACATACACAGTTGGAGTGTATGGAAGGCACGGACTTACTTTAAATCAAATGCTATCTGAGTCTTTCCATCCAAGTAAAGCAAAAAAGGGGACAGGAAAGGGCTGCAGACCTACCTGCATGAGAATGCACCTCAAAGCAGGGTATTAAGAGAAAGCAGAGAACCTACAAGGAATGGAAAAAGGGACTGATCAGCAAAGAGAGCTGGCACTTAGAGGTCAGGCAGCAGAAGTTAAATGAAAACTGCCAGGAGAAAATGGGTACTCACTGACAAACAAAAGGTTTCTCAATAAGAAATAAAGAGCAAGAAATGAAGAACTGGTGTCAACAAGGGGTAGAAATTAGGAGGACAGACCAAATATTAAATTAGCTTTTTGCATCATTTTTTCCTGTAAGAATAATGCTGTGTATGAGGACAGAGACAGAATACCTCATGGGAACAAGGACAAAGCACTGAAAATTACCACATCCATTACTAAAATGAAATGAGGCTGCTTAAAAAATTTCCATCCCAGAATACTGAAAAAATGGGTTATATATCAAAACTGCAAGCTCAGGCACGAGGATTCTCAATGAATAAGACATTTTCTGGGATAGCAGCCTAGGGTTGGAGACGAAATGTAGAACCTGTGTTCAAAAAAGTCCTGGTAACGTGAACTCAGTGCTCTTCAGTATATTTTAACAACTGTTCTAAGGGGAAAGAGCAACCAAGAACATAAGTAGAAAACAGAATGAAAATGCAACCCAGATCTTTCCAAATGTAAATCATGTTATACTAGCTTTGATGAAATTTCTTAGTTAATGGTAACATGAGTGTCACAAATTACTGCAAATTACTGGGATGGAGAAGACATTACTATTGGAGATGTTACTCAAGGGTCTACTTTGTTTAGAACTTCCTTTTTCTACCTTGTTAAAAAAAAATTAGGCTTTGGTTTGCTGTCGATATAAGCCTTTAAAGTACTGCTAATATGAGAGAGAACCAAATTATCATACAGGAAGAAGAGCAAGAACTTTCAGACTGAAGTGATTGAAATGGAATCAAAAATAACAGAAAATAAGCATAAGAAGGTGCTGAGAGTCAGGCCTCTGCTTGAAACAGTGGAGGAAAAGAAGGACTGGCTATACTGGTTCACCACCTAAGGATAATGATCTACCAGTGAAAATAACTAATGCAACTTCTATATATAGACAGCACTGTATTAGGAGCAAGAAAGTATGTTAATATACCTTTGTACTGTAGGCAATAATGATGATTTTGGTGTAATCATACAAACTTTTACATCTACCATGCCGCTACCAAACGGTTCTAACATGGAGGCGATCCTCTGTCTTGCCTGCCATCCACTCTGCAATGCCAGCACCCTGTCGCTGTTCCAAGGCTGCAGCCCTCCATACTAAAAATCTTTGCTATATACCATGGAGTAATGTTTTCCAGCCTGTGGGACCCAGAGGGACATATTCTTACGAATCCTTACAGAATCAAGAGCTGTGATGACTGGCTGCGATTGTGAAGCACTGGACTTCGTGCATCCAGTGATCCCTCTCTATCCTGGGGCCTGAAAAGAAAGTTGTTCCTTCAGGAAAGGAATAGAAGGTGCTAAAAGCGACTACCACACTTCACCCTTGAGGTAATGTTTTAATCCGTGAACCTGAGTACAAGACACATTTTCCTATTAGACCTGTAAAACCATGCAACAGTGAGTAAAAGGTGTTTGAAGTCTTTCATACTTATAAAGCTTATTACCTGTCACATTAGAAAAAAATGCAAGTCTCTATACATGCCTGTGAATTTGAATTGTGACACTTATCAGTTTAAAACTGTAATGGACAGGAAATAAAAGTTTCAATCACTTAGAGCTTGATGGAAAAGATCTCCTTTAGATCCACCCTGAGGATGCCTCAGGAAGACTTAAATAGATTTTGAGATAGTTAAAACAAATTAAATAGCCTATTATATATTACATTACATTTACTGTCCTACCATGCAGCTCACACTTCATAGCCTATAAAAATTAAATTTTCTAGCACAAATTGGCACTTATGATAGACCTGTGCCATCTTCAAACAAGCAAGTTTGACCATAACTGAAAATTGGCATCATTAGATGTAAGGACAAAGAAAGTGGGAGGCAAACTGAATCACATTTACATTTTGACACTGCTGTATGCAGATCTGTTACCGTACTGTTAGTGAGAGAGCTTGAAAAATGTTCTGTTTCTCAAGCCTAACAGACCTGAAGATGATTTTTTTTTCCTTGTATTTTTTTTCCATGTAGGCTAATATTTGCTCAATATTTTAAGGAAAAAAAAAAAAAGAGGAGGGACTGGAAGGGACATTGTGATGTGGCAGCAACTATTTTATGAATAACCTGGTTTTAGATAAGGTGCTGAATATGAGTTCAAACCCATAAAAATTCTATGAAAAAAGCCTCTATCCCAGCTGATCAAACTTGAATCTATTACTTCTAAAGCAATATTATGGTTGCATTTCACACACATATCCTGGCTGGAAAGAACAGGGAAAAGGATTTTTGGGGCAGGATTGCCTTTGTGAATGAACATAGCCGTGTAAGTAACACTTCCAAGATGTTCCCAATTCTCAGTTTCATCTACTTCAGCCATGAACTATACTGACTTTTCTCCAAAACTTTTAAGCAGCAGACAAAACCCGAAACCAAGTGAAAAATACATACTTCTACTGAACACACCCAAATAGAATCTTTTTTTTTTCCTCAACCTTGCTAAATGTCACACACAAACTTAGTACCAAACTTTATTTATTTTGTACCATCATTCACAAGGCAAGGTGAGAGAAGGCTTTCTGAAATCCAATCTTGCTAAACAGTAATTTTAGTTCAGCTAAAAGTGGCTGAAAACAGGCATCAGCCATGAGGGTCTCATTAAGTCAAACTCTTCTAAAGGTCAGTGGTTCCCCATCTTTTACCGTAATTAAGCTTCAATTAACAAAATTGGCAGCCTTCTGTATTTCACAGGTCCAGCACTCTGTGCTTTCCTCAGCATCAGCACTGAAGCACCAGGCAGCAAACACAGATCCAGAGTGGTTATTAGGTTGTGCTCCATTATCTCCCCTCAATGCAGGTTTGGAATTCCATTTTCTTCCTTAATTTGATGGTCTCAGTGAGAACAGAACAAATCAGATGATAAAAATACCAGAAGTTAACATACATGAGAAGTAGAAAAGGTGGGTGAAAGGGCAAAAAGGATAGGGAGGGAAAAAATTGTTTATGCACAAAGGTAACTCAAGGCCATGAAACCATCAGGTTTGCTGTTTTTCTGGTTTGGTTTTAGATTTTCTGTTTGTTTGGTCATTGGGGGTTTGTTTTGTTTTGTTTTTATTTTCTGGTTTTTTGGTTGGGTTTTTTTTTTTTTTTTTTTTTTTGAAGACAACTTATCCTTCCATTTTGTTCCAGTGTACTCTGCCTAGTACTTCACTGCCCCACAGCAAGGTTCTATTGCTACACAAGTAACAGATGTGAAATTAGTATATTAATATTATTCTGGGGTTTTATTAAAAGATATCCCAAATTTTAGATAGAGGAGCCAAAACATGTGAAGAGACAGACTGGTACTTTGTCAAGTATATTGCATGAAAAATTCTGCTAGCACCTTACAGAAAAGTCTCTTATGTAGGTAGTGATGCATTTTTGCTGTTGTCTTTCCTTCGAGGAGCAGCTGTTTTCCTTTTTCTGGGTGTTCCCAGGCCATATGAACATAAACAAATGTGTAATGAATAAAGCATGAGACCTGTTATGTTTCTCTTGTTTTGTTTATGTCTTACCATCCTTACTGCTGCACATCATCTACAATTCACTTTGCACTAATATCACTACATGGAAAGGAAGGGCAGGGGAGAAGCCTTCCAGAAAAACTCTGTACATAAAATAAAGAACTAATAATTTGAACTCAAGATGCCAGCCAGCTAAAGATGGCTACTTAACTACCCTGCTTTGATTAAGTATAACAAACCAGTAATCGCCTAAAATTAAGGCAAACAAAATGAGCATCCTAAGGAGAAATTAAGGATAGCTCAGGAAGCCACACAGACGGGGCCAGGCCTGGCTACAAATTCTAGGACAGCTTTTTCCTTTCATCTTCTTCAAAGGAAAAACTTCAGATGAACACAACAGAGTGGTCTCAGACAAACAGAGATTAGTAGCTCCTAACCCGTTACCACACTAGTGTCTAAATAATCCAAGCAAAGACCTATCTGTTGTGACTGTTGCTATCAACTGTTTCCAACCAACTAGAAACAGACACATCTTTCTTCCTTTTCTTGAGGTTAGTGGAGTTCTTTTTTTTCTTCCTCTCTGAGAAGTAACTAAATACATAACAAAAGCAATAGGTTCAGGTTAGATTTTCATCTATTATGCTACATCAAGCCAAGTTATGCTCACCTATCTTACTATTGGCAGATACCAAAGAACCCCCTTCCCTGAAGGTAAGCTCTGTCTCCGTAACAAAAAAATGCAACTACAAATTTTAATGGGATGAGGAAAAGGAGAAAAAAAAAAATCAAAGGAAGATCTTCAGTTTGGCACCACGCTTACGGCAGCGGAGTCACCATATTTGTTCTTGCAAACAGATGCTAACGGATGGGATTGTCTTAACTGAAGTCCTGTGAAATAAGAGTTCTTCCAGGCCACTGGAAGTTACTACAGATTGCAACAGTAATTGCAGGGGAGGGACTAGCTAAACATTCACAGGAAATATTCCCACTATAATAGAGGTGCATCCTTCTCAAATGTAAACTAAGGATTCAGATGCCCTTTTCTAGCAGCAGTAACAGGAGCTGCTCTTGCTCCTCGTCACTTGCCCAGCCAGCGTCCATGTGGCCACCCAACAGAACGGCTAATTCACCAGTTGAGCCAGGTAGGCAGGAGCTACTACAATGATGCAGCTACTACTGAGAAAATGGTATGGACCAACTGCTAACAGTTTCTAACTAAGATTATCATCAAAACCGAAGACATGTGACTTCAAACAACACTAGCAACGTCCTGATTTTCAAAACGCTGAGAGCAACTGCAAGCCTCATCTTAATCAGTGGAAGATACTGCTGTTTAGTGTTTCAAATCAGCACAAAGTAGACAAGGAAGACTTGCAATTATACTCCAACCCCCGCCAACTCAGTCATTCTAAATCGCATCCCTTTAGCTACACAAATAAGTAGTCTTAATCCATAAAGCTCTCAAAAATTAAATAATTACCAGCTGGAGTATACTTGCAGTTGCTCAGTATCAAAGCCTTCCATAAAGAATGACAATTGAATGCAGATTTGGACCATGCTAAGTTCAACATGAGTCTTTATTTTAAATACCACTGCAATAAAATTAAGATAACTGAAATACAGGTATCAAACTCGGCATGGGTGACATGAACCACATGAAAGCTAATCTCACATAATACCTCCAGTTCTACACATTCTCTTTAAAAGCTTTTTCCATTTAAATTTAGTGTCAGTAAACAACGCATTTTATTTTGCCTTAATTTATTTAATAGACTAGCTGAGTAAAAACAAGGATATCAATAACAAGTAGTATTTTAACTCTCTCACAATGGTACGTGTGAAAGAAAATTATATTTGGCCAGCAAGGTCAAAATGAAAATCGATACATTCTAAAATTCTTCTGTTGCACAGCACTAACAATTTGTGTTTGTTTACTTTCAAAGACTGAATGACTTTGTTCTCCAAGCTTCCCTGAGCACTCAAGTCCTACTAGTAAATTGCATTTGCTTAATGCACAAGTAAAATCAACTACCCGTTAATATAGCTAATCACTGTACATAAGTTACAGAGTACTTAGGGAAAGGAAAAAAAACCCAAGGGAACCAAAGAGACAAAAGTACATTCATAGATAACTTTATTTACGAAGACTTAAGAGTTTAAGGGGAAAACAAGTTAACTTTTAACACCCAACCCTAAAAATCACAAAACCTAAGCTTCAAGAGCTAATTTTTTCTTGTCACAAATGTTAACTTGGTGTAACAAAAAATAATTTAAAAAATTTCAAATTAGTGAGAGGTTTTACATGAAAAAGGAGTAGCAAATTATTTTAGTTAGCAGGTAATTTTCTTCTGAAAACTAAATAGATGAATAGGCTCTATGAACTAACAGCTACTGAATTTCATGAGCAAGTTTGCAGCCATGTGCTGTCTTAGCAGATACATACTGTTTAACTTTTACCAACCTCGTTATGTTGGTGAAGGAAACAATGAACTGCAGTTTTCAGCACTGATTTATTTATTTTGAAACAATGTCGGTAAAGGCAGTAAGCATGGACATAATCCTCCTGAAAAGCTGATTTTGCTTGTAAGGCTTACTTTGTGTTTGCTTAGGACCCTCCTGAAATAAGTCAGTGCAGCAAAATAAAGTTAGAACCCTCTGCCAGTACAGCATACTGAAATCAGTAAGGCATTTCTAATGTAAACCTGAAATTTGCGAAGCAGTTACTACTACCATTTCCTTTTTCACACATTTACAAACCAATGAAAAATTTCAGAGAAGAGACCCCACAGTTTAGTATCTGTTCAAAGCTGAGGTTCTTTAAAACCCTGACTAAATGCTATTGAACAGATTGTCTGTATTAAAGAAGTTTTCATACTACAGAAACACAAACACCATTTGTATATGAAACACATCTTTCTCAGCATACATCCAGCACTCCATCTCAGAGGTTTCGTCTCAGCCTTGTCAATACACATCTGTCTTCACCCATGTGAACAGCTATCGGCAAATGTTTATGAGAGAGGACCTGAGCATCTTAAAACCCCCTTTAAGTTCAGTTTTGCTTTTGGGTAACAGTTCTAAAAAGAAAGACTTCTAAAAATATTTGAAAGAGCATCTGTTCTGAAGTTTCAGAAGTGAACTTCGTATATATCACATGTGCCTTGTACCACGCAATCCGTAAAGTCAGGTCTTTACTATCAGAATCACCAGCAGAAGTATTCAGTGCTGACAGATAAGTTTCAGAAAAAGTTGGTTTGTAACTCCTTTACTTAAGAAGCTAGTCTGGTATTAGGCACTATATGATCACTCAAGTTCAGTATAATTTCTCAGAATATGTTAACTCTCAATAATAAGTGATGATTTTTGTAAGAACAGACAATCAAAGGGAAGAGACGTACTAGAAGTCCCATATTCTTCCTCTCATAAAGACAGGCTAATACATGCATTGTGCAAGGAGAATCCGCCTCATGGCAGCCCCAAGCTATGTTGCTCAGAACGTGACTGTTGCCAGCCGTAACATGGAAAAACCCTTGTATCGAATTCCAAAGAAGAGGCTTTGCTGTGCTCTCAGTAGAGGATTCAGCATGTTGAGGGAAGAAGTTCCAAAAGGAAGCTCCAAAATGACACCTTGAAAAATGTTACAGTAATTTATGTGAATTTTATTTTAATGTATTTTTTTTATGTAAGAATAAAGTTGAAAAATTCTAAAGTTCTGTTTTGGTTTAGATTTTTTTAACAAGCACAAAAGCAAAGAGCACACCCTGTCCCCCAATCTTAACATCGATCAAGCATTTGGTCTTAATAAACACAACAGTGATTACATTCATTTTCAACAGTGCTGAAGACAGTTGTACAGCAAATCAGTGTGACAAGCAATGAAGCATCATACCTTCTCAGTTATGAAGATTATCAGAGATGCCACCAAGAATTTGGGGGGCAGGAAGGGATTTGCCAGTGCTATGAATGGAGTAATGATCTGTAGAGCTTTAGAGCCCATGCAGGTAATACATAAAATTAAAGCAACTAGGAATGTTAATTTTTATAGTCTTTACGGCTTTTCAGATACATTTATATAACTAACACCTTCAAACATTCAGAGCAAGACTACAACACAGAATTACATACCTACAAAATTAAATTCCTGGTAATCTGCTTTTCTACATCTTAAGATTCTACTCCACAGGAATAAGACTAACCAAAAGCAACTGAAGACCCTCCACTTCTCCTTCCTCTCCTCTGCTATGCAGTCAATAAACTCACATAAAACACACACCACAAATGGAATAGTTACTGAATTCAAACAACTGTGGCCACTTCCAGAGTTATTTTTTTCTGTGGTATGTAACTGTGTCACAATGAGTCCTCTCCATAAATCTCAAACCCAAGTTTCCAAACAATCAAAACATAAAAACCAAATAATTCTATTTGACCTTCATTATTTAGGTCTGTATGCCAGGTCTAATCAGTTCTCACAAGCACATTCCACTTTCTAAAAACAGACTGTAGAAATACATTTTTCAAACTAAAGGGAGCAGAATGCATTGTTTTGATGCTACAGCCTTAAGCCCTCTATCTGAGTTTTATCAAAGTATACTCTATCACTGATCAAAGCAGCAATGACAACTTAATGTTCTTTAAAGTTATGTATTGCTGCATAAACTTCCCACTTTTGTCTTGTGGCCTCCGGCTCAGCATGTCATTGGGAGTATATTCAAAGGTCAAGAGACTTTCTTTCAGAAGCCCTCTGTTCCCAAGTGGCAGCT
>WEKW01005998.1:12684-25101 GCA_013389905.1 Sula dactylatra | reverse complement strand
AATGTCACTCTGTTCTTTATCGAAACTATAGACAGGTGTAAACAGCCAATGACTTTTCCTTTTGATTACAAGATCATAATTGCTTCTCCAGTTCATTCTCATCTGTTTGTTGGAAACTAGGAGAGCACAGTGCTTGTACTACTTAATGAAGAGTATAAGGTTATAAAACATCAGGGCTTTGTCTTTATGTAATGACTTGTGGTAGTATTTTTCTCTTCCTTTCTTTTAAGATGGTAGTGGTCAGGCCTAGGATGCATTGTACCAATGAAGACCACGAGGATTTTTCCATTTTTCCTGAATGTGTTTTATGTGTTGATTTGCTGGAAACTCAGTTTTTTCAAGTTGTCTTTGGGGTCCTAACTGAAACTTTGAAGTAGGTGTTGTCTAAGATGCTACCTACAGTCAACAGTGAGGGACACAGCCCTCCAGAGGATGACTTAGACCTGCAGGTTCAAAATCTGAATATTCAGTCATTTCAACAATGGCTTTACATCCCTGCTCTGCCACTCACATATCTCCTAAATCTTTCTCCTTCCCCATGTCAGACAAACTCTTCTTTCCAGATTGCCTCCCTGCACCGGAGTCCTTGATCTTCCCCTCCCTTTCCCCTCAGAGAAAATCTACCTTGTCTCTGACTCACTGCCATGTTTAGCCCCCTCATGCTGTTGAGTGTTTGTCCCATAGATCCAAGGTTGTTTCCATACTCCACCCCTTCATTTGTGGCTGTACCCAGTCTATTTCTTGTATTCAACTTCTCTCTCAGAGATTTTCCTATACCTTTTTAAAGATTACCCACCATTAAAAGTCATAATTAACATAAATGATAAAATATGCAGGAGTAGGAGGCAAAGCACATACTCCTAAGTGCTGTTTCATACTGACTATATATCTGTTTTCAAGTTTCTCCTGCAAGTCCAAGCAAGCAACTCAGTAAGCTCAAAGTATTTAATATAGTATATGGTGTTCTTTGCCTTGGTTTGCATTATTTGACAACCAGTTTTCAAGTTCGTTTATATGAGTCTTTCAGTAGTGCCAAGTTCTCTTCAAAACTCACTATACTTCAGTGAAGTATTTTCAGGTATGTGTCTGTGCATGTATGAATATATACATAAAAATATTATATATACACATGCACACAGTTTAGCCTTCAAAAATGTTAAGATTTTTAGTAGTTCCTTGTCTAAGCTAACTGGTGCAGATATTCATGCCACTCATAGGGTAAACTGAGCAGTTGAAAAAAGCATGCAGTTTCAGAGTGGTTACTGATATAAGTCAAAAAGGTTATGTGGTGACTAACATTTTAGAATGAAGAATAACCAATTAATCAGGATATCTGGTGAGAAATGGGCAAAATTGACCGACTGCAGACATGATGGTTAAGTTGTAGGCTTCTATGTGTTATACTACCAGCAGAAGCTGCAAACTAGAATACAGGCTCCATTACAGAACTTTTTTCTTTCAGATAATCTTTTTCAGTTATTATTTGAATAAAACCTTCAATACTAGGAGCAAGCTCCTTTGTTTCCTTTCTAAAAGGCACAGTTCAGTACTAGCTGTCAGTGGAGCGTGGGTATTTGGGAATTTTTGGGATCTATTTTGTGCTGTACCTGTTGGTGGGTGGGGAAGGGCAATGGAAGATGTTTCTCTGGGCAAAATTTGGGCTCAAGGGAGCATTCTGGCTTACTGACATCTTTCTAAGATGTCCTATGGACTTTAGGTTTCCGTGGTACCTTCACACTACTGTATGCTTCTAACATCTTTCAAGGCTTTTGACAGGATGCTAATCTAAGTTCGCAAGAAAGTCCTCAAGATGGCCAGGCAGAACTTCCTCCTGGTTTCCTTTCTTTTTATTGCTCACTCATGCTGTTGTGAACTTCTTACAGAAATAAGACCCATCCCAGCCTTTGCATAGCATCACTTTATTTCTAAGAAAGATTCTGCTGAATCAACCTCATCCTTTTTTGTTTTCTGTCTCCTCCGGTCTTTCACACCTCTTCCCCGAGTGTTGCACTTGCGTAACTCAGCATGAGTTAAGTGGATTCAGTTGAAACTCAGCTCCTTTTGTATATCTCCTTGCAATCTAAGGAAGTGACTTACTTTAAAAGAATCATTCTATTAGTGTTGAATTCATGAACAGTGAACTTGTCTTACCTGCAGGCACAAAGTGCAGCTTGCTTTCTTCTGGTTCATAATACTTACATGCCATATTTTGGTGTGACCTGATAACAGTTGCCAGTGTAAATTAAAGTAGCCATGGGCTAGTGAATTTAACGCCCACTGTCTGTGGCCCCAAGGCACCACCCCAGAAGTGAAAGCCTAGTTGGACCTCATGGATGTCCCAGACCACATTCCCTTTCACTGGCCCTGCCCCTTACACAAAAGCCCAGGAGGGAATGTTTAAAGATTGACTCCTGGGGATTTCCTTACAGCAAAGGCATGATTAGATGGGCAGCTGAGGTAGGTTTTGAACTGTATAAAACCACTGGAACTGGTGCAAAGCAGGTGGAACAGACCCAAGCTCAGCCCACAGACTTTAATTGCATGATGACTCAGATAATGCTTCATAAAGTTAGGCTTTTTCTCCTCCTCCTCCCTCCATCCCCTTGAAAAAAATTGTGCTCCATATTTTTATTTATTTAGCAAGCCCTAACTACCTGCATTGGGCCATTTCAAACTCCACTTAATCCTGTTTAGATTTTTCTTTCATTTTTATTTCTTTTTTGCTGGGTAGGTGTCTAAAGGCATATTGACAGTGAGGTATAGTGGACATGTAATGATGAAATTAAATTACTTGGGCCTGGCATCTCTTTTAGAAGATCTTCAACCTGACAGTGTCACTTGCACTGATACAAAAGTTATATTATATTTGTGTCTTTGTCCTTTAACAGACAAACCTACCTCTCCCCCATAACTTCTAACAAGAGCATCAGCAGTACAGCTGGCAAGTTAGCTAAATAGCACTTAATTCCTGCCAAAAATTAAACATATGGATTTATTTTACTAATAAACATTGAAAACCAATAATGGCTTGTACCATTCAAGATGATAGCACTGAAGCTCTTCACACAGATTTTGACTACCTACGCATAAAAGATTTTTAAATTTAAAGAAATTAAATTTAAAGAAATTCAGTTTAGTTTTACTTACCATATAGGTTTTTCTCCAAGTTAAATAAAATATTTTTAGTAACAAAGTTTTAAACCAAAAGTTTTGGAAAGCTGGGTGAAAACTGTTTGAACAGACAGCCCTCAAACTTGCCCTTTTCCTGGCAAATATTTGTTTTCAATGAACAGATATTTTCTGATGAAAAAAGCAGCAACTTGAATAATTCCCAGTTTGGTCCCTTCCTGATCAACCTGCCTTACAAATATGTGTAAGGTGTGTGTTTTTTGAAGCCATCCTTTAATCACCTGGAACTCCAGATTCCCCTTCCTGCAGTCAATAGCCATCTAGTTATTGCATTCATAGCGTGACACCTCTCCCCTGGAGATATCATTATATCATCCCATCCCATAACACCTTATAAGTCTGCTGCTTATCATACCTGGACCATTTCTGCAGATCTCCCCTTCTTTTGTAAAGGTGCTGGTTTTCCTACCCACCCTCCAACAGGATTCTGGCTTCCCACTAGGCTGCTTTTTCTCACCCAGCTGGGCTAGCTAACAAAATCAAAAAAAGTCATAGCTTTTCCTATGTCCTATGGAAGGAATCAAGTAAAATCTCACCTACTGTCCCATGTCCACATGCTGCTACCCATGATATTATTGTCTCTTACACACGCTTCTGCAGAACTTTCAGCTCTCCCCCTTGGCAACACCATGAACAATCTCATTTGAGGATTTACTCATTAGATGTTGCGTGCCAGGAATCTTCATGGATATGAGTCACTAGAAAACCTTGGAGTTACTGGGTCTATGACTTGTCAGCAAGGAGTACATGGCCTTGGACAGAAAGAGAGGGCTTGAAGCACATCCAGCTCTTTAGATTTAGATTTCAGTCTGTTAATCATGCTGGTTTTCTCATCTTGGACAAATTCATTTATCTATTCCTAGCAATCACAGTTGAGAGGGGTTTATTTCTTCTTTTTATGTAGTTTCTCCCTTCTGAGATTGTCAGAGGACACAGACAATCACACTGGAGCAGTTGTTATGATACACGGTGTCAGTCAATAACTGCCCCATCAGTTGCATATCAGTGGTGGAAAGGTAAAGGGTTTCTTTAACTCCATGCCATTGAAAAGAGAGTCATGTCAAGAACATTTCTGTCTCTAGCTAGCATTTAGTTATCAGTGGAGTTGTAGCGGTAGGAAGAGCAGAACAGTTTCACTTTACAATGAAGTAGTTATGTGACCTGAAAAGTATTAAAGCCTGAAAGTATTAAAGAGAAAGCCTAGAATAACAGAAGTAATCTTATAGAAAGCCCCAGTATCTATTGAACATTGTTTGCTAATGGAAGTTGATAGAGATATTTAAGGGATGTCAGAGACCTAATTTTCTGACTTGCTAGGCCCTTTACAAAGAGTGTTGTCTGACTGTCCTGGCTGAGAACAGGGATTATCCAGAATATTTGCTACAGGAGAGGTTCAGCTGCCAAAGACAGGTTTTTGCCATTATGGTACTCTCAGGTGGTTGAGAGAGGCCTGGAGACAGGAAAGTCTTTCAGATCTTTCTCTCCACATTGCTTTTTTGAAGGCAATTTCCTATCTAAGTGAACCTGATGGCCTCCAGACAGCGTAAGACCACCTGTCACATACGAGACAAACTCAAGGAAAGCAGTTCTTGACTGGATTTGGGGCTGCACTGACAGGTTTGCTGTCTGCATAAGTAGCTGATCTGGGCCTGAGAGTGGCCTTGGAGCACTCTTGAGGAGACAGCCCATATGTATTCACCAGGTCCAAATCAGGATTTGTGCTGTTCCTTCAAAGCTAGGGAGCACATGGCTGATTTGGTACTTATGACTCAGAAAGAATAGGCGGGGGAGTCCTGGTGACATAAGGAATCCTAGAAACTATGACCCTATGAAATACATAATGTCACCTCTGTGCACTGGCTTGTCTCTTTACATGAGATGTGGCTTCAGGTATGTGGGAGCACCTCCAGAATGGTGGATACATGTCATGATGTTCTTTGGGTTGAACCATGAGTCTTTTGGAGTGGAATCTATCCCATCTGTGGTTTTGTGTGTGTGTGTGCGTGCGCGTGCGCGTATGTGTGTGTGTGTACGTGTGTATGTATAAATATATAAAAAACATGCATTTCTTTTTAAAGAGCAGATGGTCAGAAAGGCAATATTTCCAGTGCTCCTGGATGTTAGGAGATAATTCTCTCTTCAGTTAACTCAGAAATCTGCAGAAGTCATTACATATAGTAAATACACTTCTGAAAATTCCAGCATGTGCAAAATTTCCTCCTTGCTTTCTTCCCAGAATGGCTGCTAATCAGATGAGGGGAATAAAAATTAATATAAAGCATATTCAAACATGGCTCCCTGCCANAAAAAAAAAAAAAAAAGAAAAAAGGCAGAGGTAATATGAGGCAGCAAAGACTGTACAATTTTAAGGGAAATTAAAAGAGAAGGCCCAATGGAACAGATGTCTGGTTTTCCCTGCCACTGGAATGACAGCACTTTTGTCTCCTCATCAGTGAAAACTTTTTAAAGGGAGAAAAGGAAATCATCATAGTACTAAGGACTGAAGGGACCATAAGAGAGAAAATTCATAAATTAGATGAAATGATGATCCACATGCAGACTTCCTGCCACCAGTGATATTTGCATCTATATAAGCAAATAGATATGATGGTATGTAAACTAGGAGACAGTAAGAACAAAAGTGGTAAGTTAGCTCTAGAAAATCCATCCAAAAAACTTATATTACTCTCTTTTGTAGAAATATATGGAAGCCCCAGTTGGTTCCCCCAGGGTCTATGCAGACATTGCAGAAAGGAATCCCAGCCCACAGAAGATATGAACAGTCAAAAAGAGAGGGGGGAGAAAATGTGCAAGGAGTTATTGATAAAGCACAAATAAAACCCAGCTTTTCTGCCAGGGGTGTCTGTAGAGGGCCTCATTGCTGTGCACTGGCTTTGGCTTCGCTATCTGTTCCAGGAGCACCTCTGAGCACCAGTGTACAGCAGTACAGTTTGTTCAAAGCAGAGAGGAGCCCAGAGCCTTTCAAAATCCACCTGCATGCAATCATTTTGTTGAGGAATAAAACCACAGTCTAACTGTAATTGAAATAGGGTGTGGTTAGAGAAAACTTCCTCACCAGTGCGGGACATGTGACAGTCAGCAGAGCACTGAGTTGGCAGTGATGCATGAGGGGTACCTGAGGAACAGGCTGGCTGCTCAGAGTATGCAGTAAATGGGACAAAGAAGGCTTTTCTCAAGTTGTGTGCTGCTGAGGGACTGAAACACAGAAAGATGTTCGCCAATACCCAGCACTTCTGCTCAGTATATTTGAATGCCTTAATTTGAATCATTTGTAGCAGGAAAGTCTTATGCCCCACTCCCATCCCTTAAGGATTGCCTCCTCCAGCTGATGGCTCTACCTGGGGACTCTGTGTGCAAAGGTGAATTTGCATCCAGTTGAGTCTGGGTCTCTACATATTCAGACTAAAGTCCTGCAGTTAAAGATGTTGATTGGAAGGTTTTATTTTATATCTTAACAGACAACTCTACTGGGCCTATAATCTAGCTAATAGGCTAGTAATCAAAATGCCAGAGACATCAATGGATCTCAGCTGTAGGTTGAAGTACTATGGTAGGAGGTCCTTCTAAGTAGGGCTTGATCTAAGAAAGATCTAAATAAGAGCTGAAAGAAAATCACGTTTTCATAAATGAAAAGTGGACTGGAGTATGCCTCAAGGGCAGCACCACATTCAGGAGGTGGCACTGCCCATAAGGAAGCCAGGAAAGGAGTTGTGACTGCCCTGTCTCCACGCAAGCAAAAACCCATAGTGTCCTTACCACCCTCCACTGCTGCCCAATGCCAGTTGCTTTTGAAGAGGGACCAGACTCCAGCTACGCTACATAAGGGAAGAATGCCAAAGAAATTGATTTTAGCCTGGCTGCAAGCTCAGCATGTTCCCCTCAAGTTTGCTTTCATGGGTTAAATTTCAACACTTTTTGGTGCACTACAGCCTTGGCTCTAGCTTTCATCCTGTTCCTCTTGAAATCCTTTTTCCCACTGCAGAGCTCTGTGCCATCCTCCTTCCATGCTGTTGGGGAGATGCTAGGTTGTGAAATTTAACCTTCTTTATCCCACAGGACATGCTAACCTCAAAACTCTGTCTCGGTGGTGGTGCAGGCAACCCACTGTGGCATCCCATAACTACTCCGTGCACAGTGTACTTCGGAGAGACTTCCAGTCCTCAGGGGTGCCGTACCAAAACATCCTCCTGCAGAACTTCTTCTACCGATGTCCTATGACTGGGAGTTGAAAATGGTTTAAAGTTACCTGCACCCCAAGGAAAGCCTTAGTGTAATGCTGTGCAGACAACTAGGGCTTTATGCCCATCCATGCATTCTTCAGGGCTGAAACCAGTGGGAGATGCAAAGGTGGACGAAATGAGAAACAAATGTTGCTATGTTACCATCCAGACAAAGGTTCATGATCTCCGCTTGGAAGAGTCTGATTTTATTCATGTGTACTTTTACCCTCTGCATAGTACTTTTTGCATTCTTTCTTCTTAGATTCATCGGCTGTAATGTTTTTCGGAAACTGTGACAACTTAGTTTATGCTCTGTTTCTGTGTGATTGCTGTCTGCTGTAATATGTTTCTATGACAAGGACATGTAGCTGCTCAGCGTTTGGCACTGCCTTTCCCTCAAAATGTATTAGCAGCAGGAGCAAACCCCAGAACAGAGCATTCACATTCTCAGCAGGTCAGAACTGATCTTAATTTTCTTTTTATAGAATCGTGTAAAGTACTGTTTACAATTCAGTACCTTGTAATCCTTTTTTGTATTTCTTTAACACTTTTTAAAGGGACTTCCTGATTAAAGGAAAAATAATAATACAGCAATTGCAGCTAAGAGTTGGTTTTGGTATCTTAAGACAGCATTGAATGTTCCAAAGTCAAAGAATAGCCACTTCACAGCTGGGAATCTGATTTTTCTAAAGGATGCAAATGTCCTCCTAATTTGAGAACAGCATTTGAATATCCACATTGTAGACTGGAGTGGGCAAATAAAACAACCCAGTTCTGCAAGCTTTTGGTTTTAGAGGAAAGTGCATCATTGGGATGGTGCAGCTCTGGCCCTTACATTTAGTTTGAAGTAATTAAATAACTTACAGTAAAAGGGCTATTTCTTTCTATGAGTATTTTTAACCTCTGCCTGTAAGATGTATCAGAAAGATGTTAAAATATCTAAACATCTCTAAGTATTTCTCATATTTGGAGTTATTTAAAGCAATTTTAAATATTCTATAGAAGATAAGGCTATAATACATAAATACATATTACAGTATATGTAGTGGGTCAAGTAAACATCTCATTCAGACCATATTTCCTATTGCTTTTGCATATAAGTGTCACAGTTATCGTTTAGACTATATTTACAGAGCACATGAAGAGCAAGACCATTGAATTTGCCCAGGGGAATTTGACCCAGCTTACATTTTTGCTGCATTTGTGCAATTTAGAAATGGTGCCTCAGCTTTGATTTGTATTTCCTGGTTTTTGTCCATTTGTGAAGAAACATCCATGTTATCTGTGTATTGCAGGAAACCTGCACTCCAGCTGGTCATTATGTCTAAGCTAATAAAGCATATAAACATTTTAATTTGCAGCACTTTCATTTTAAAATATGTGATACTACTATTTCAGTAATTTTGTAATTTCTTTTTGCTTTACTTATGTAGAGCAAAAAGTACAGGCTGCTGCTAAAATTTTTACTTTCTTTGCTTTGTGTTCAATAGTCACTGATTTTTACTAAGAATTTATCTACCAAAAGCTCCTGAGCTTTGTTATTTCTGTTGCTTCTATTTTTTCCTACCTCCTATTCCACAAAAAGATTCCAGATGCATTTATTTTCAGGCAGTTAATTATCCCCAGAGATCAGATGTTTGGCTGATTCATAGAGAAACTTACAGCCTTCCTCACAGTCGTGGTTTTTCGAGTAGGAACTAGCTTCCAGATTTCACCTTCTTTCCTCTTATGATCTGATTCTCATTATGAGTAAGGGCTTCATCTCACTTCATTCTTATAGGACTGCAAGATTTTCACTGTAGGTAAGGCTGGGGTTTATTTTTTGTATATATAAATTTATATTTCTATGTGTATATATATTTTATATATGCATACACATAGAGAAATTTCTATAAAAAATGTTGTTGTCTTGAGTTCTCTGTAGAATTTTTTAAAATGAGTTTACTTTTTCTTTTAAGGTCTGATGGTACAAAAGTATTGTGATCCTTATAAGCAACAGCAACAATCTTTTTTCAGATAATTCATTTTAGCAAAGGGCACTGTGATCCCATTCATAGTAACACTTGGAAGTGCATAGCTGACAAGATAGAATTTTATAGCCATTATGTAAGAAATTGCAACTTTTCAACTGTTTCATTTTTTTCCAGTTTTTCTTATTCTTTTCAAATATTGCCCAAAGCTGACATTATACTGTTGTTAGAAAATTAAACAAGTAGTGCATCCTCTTCAAAGAAAATTTGGGGTAAAATGGCTTGTGAGAAGATCACTGCCTGCATTGAAGGAATTTAGGATGTGTCCTCTGATCAGACCCGTTCTTAAATAATGAGTTTTCAAAGTGATAGTCTGCAAAGGGGCATCTGACCATCTGAAAAAATACCGTGCTTTGTTCTCAAATTGTACAACACCAGCAATTATGCAGAAAAGTAACATGAAGGCTTTGGAGGACACAGTGAGATCCACCGTAGGGCACATTCATTCCATCCCACATGGACAAAATGGGATGACCTCCCTAAACCTCACAGTGTAATCCCTTAACATCATTGCTCTAACGGCTAGCTTTTTTTATTTTACTTGGTTTTATCTTACCTGTCATCATTGAGATGTTTCTGCCTTACCTATCAGTGGTTCAAAATTATTTGTAATAGGCATATGCAGAATTCCCTACAGTACTGTGTATGTATGCAATTGTTTTAATATCATTTTGCAGGAGGTTTGTTGGTTGGGGTTTTTTCTGAAAAACTGCAACAGTCTTTTTAGACTTCAGCAGAACCATGAGTTAATTGCAGGCATATTATTGTTGATAAGTGATATGAAGCATACTTGGAACATCTCAGTCTTCTGTAGGCGGCATAAACAGCTTTTGGTGTGGTGATTTTCATATTCAGAAACTCTCACTTTAAATAAGGGGTGGAGTGCTTTGCAGCAGATTTTGCCTTTGTTGTAACAAGAAAAAGACACACAAACTCTCTCTTTGACACCCAAGATCAGCCATTTAAATGCTATTGGTGTTTCTTTCTTCATCCAAAGCATTTTTTTCTTGTACTTTTTCAAGTACTAAAAAAATTGAATGAGGAACAATAGTTACCAAGTAGTCCCAGAGTTTCTTTGGAGAGGCAGCTTAAATTAAGAAAATTAAAACAAATGTCACAGGATTATTCTGGATATAAAAGTGGCTGATATTCTCAGAGGATTATGTCTGCTTGCTTTATTCAAACCAGCAACTAGCAAACCTCTGTGAGTTTTCTACTGGCAATAAGGTTTTGTCCAGCTCTGAATTTGGTAAATGACCATCTGGCCATGAATGGCCTCTCCAAATTATGTAACTGTCCTTCCTTCCTGCAGTATCCCTCTTCAGTCCTTCACTGGAACAAATCCTGCATCCACCCACTTCTCTCCCTTCAATTCTGTTCCCTCCTACCCAACCCTTCCTGCCATGAGTTACAGATCTTCTGCGTCACGCTGTCCTTTCCTGCAAGCATCATCCCTTCAGGGGGGACGAAAGCAAATCTTTGTTCACCAGCCACACTGTCACTAGCTGACTTTCTTGCCCTTCTGGAAATTATGGGTAGAATGATCTTCCCTCTGTTGTCTATGGAGACCTTGCTTTCAACATCAGAAGGTTTTAGCCAGGACAATCCTGACAATCGTGCTTTTATTGGTCTCGTATGGAACAATGTGTTTTCCAAGGGTTTCAGAATTTCAGTACAGGTGTTCAGAAAGGAGTCAGAAAGTTGGATGTTGGGGACATTTTTATGGTAGCAGTAACATTTTGCTTTGCTTGCTTTTACATTTTTTTTCCAGGTAGAGTTTTTTCACACCCAGAAAAATTAAATCTTTCTAATACAATGGGAGTTTTTATTTTATACTTTTTGCTTACTTATTACCAAGCTTCCCTTAGCGATATTTCTGATAACTTTTATTCTGTGTCACTGATGAAAAAATTATGTATCTACTGATGGGCAGCAGTAAAAAAATTACTTTTTTCCAGTCTAAAATAGAAACAATTGGACATCTGTGGATTTGTACACACACAAATGAGAAAGCCAAATATTAAATTAATGTATTAACAATGTTTATAGTTTTATTACCCTGTAATTATATCATACCTCCTGATTGTTTTTCTTTTCATCCCAGTCTATAAAATGTAGCTGCCTGAACCTGTTTTGAATGTCTACACTTCTAGTGTTAGACCTAGTGATGTTTTGCCAGGTTCAGTGGAAGAAAAGGCAGTTGTAGGGATGGAATTGTTACTCTGGAGAGTGTCAATGCCTGCCAGCCATCAGAAGGTGAACTAGAGACAGCTGGAGACTTGGTTTAGGCCAATAGCTATGTTTGGCATTCTTTCTGCCAGGCTGAGTGGAAGGAGCAATTAAATGCAGCTTTGAATACAGTGGCTGGAAAGTTACAGCAGGGGCAAGTTGTGTAGTTTCGGGGATTTAACTGGTAAAAGTTGCAAAAACATAGGGAGGAGGGAATTGTTTGTCAACTAATCCAGCAAAAGAAGTTATTGTGAGTACAGTCCTGTCAAATGCAGAGCCCTATGAGCACACTGTTGACTGAAATTTGCTGCTGTTGTTAATTTCTGTTACAGTCCAGGAAAATCAACTTTGTATACATATATTTTTTTTTTGTTAAATAAATATCCAGAAAACTGAAAATTATTCAGATCAGCTTATCTTCCTAACTGACGTAACTCTACAAAAGCCAGCATATTGGCTAAACACTGAAGCCCAAGATGAAGCATCATCATTATTTGATTACAGCAAGAGAGTTCTGATAGTCTGATGACCCACCGTGACTGGACTTGGCTTTGTTCACATTTGCGGTGCAATGGCGATTTCATCCTAAAAATCTACTTTTATTTTAGTTATTGATTATTTATTAATTTATTTGATTTATTTATTAATTTAAAATGCTAACATGCATTAATTTAAAATGCTAACATGCATTTTATTTTTATTTTATTACTTAATTTAAATGTTAATAA
>WEKW01005995.1:0-12879 GCA_013389905.1 Sula dactylatra | reverse complement strand
CTTTTCATATAGAATGAAGTTCTCAATAAAGATATTTTTGATGCCCTCATTTAAACTTTGCATAAGGGTAGACGGTATACCAGCCTAAATCAGTTTAAAAACCCTTGTATATACCTCTGTTATTTTATAGACAATTTTTATGTTCAGTTAGTTTGCATCTATTCATTTGCTACCACTGACTAAATTGATAATAGGAACATTTAAACCAATAGAATTTTTCTTTAGAAAGACTGCATTCTTTTACCAAGTAAGATATTTGTTTGAAACGTCTTTATAATGACAGTACAACTAAGTAACTAGTTAAGTAAGAAACTAGGTTTAATCACTTACCTGTTCTGTATAGAATTATGCTATAAAGGCTGCCTTTTAAAATAAGTAAATAAAACTTTTAAGGTGGTTATTTTCAGTTTGAGGTCTGCAGGTACCTGGTGGATCATGGACTACTTCAAAAAGTTTTATTAAAGATAACCAAGGAGAGCAAACCTATGGAGAGTAAACTTGATACACTGAAAATTGGGGTCTGTGTCATTGAAAAATCATATTTGGATTTTGCAAAAGGCAAACTGCAGGAGGCTAAAAGTCTGTGTTCCGATACATCTCTGATAGAGGGAAGGTACCAATATTTTAAAACTTGGTATAGCAAAGTAATAAGCATCCTGTTCTAGGACCCTATTACCACACCTCTTTCTGCAAATCCACACTTACCAAATCCTCTCTAGAATAGGTTTGCTTTGAATTTGAAGATTTGCATATGCTTGCGAGTTGATTCACATTATAGTAGGCCTTAATTTTAAAATATTACAGCCTTAATTATGACCATTACTTGTAGGCATTCAGTAATAACCCCTTAACACAGCGTACTGCCAGACTATGATGTAACGTGACCTTTGAATGGGAACAGATCAGTTCTGCTGATGCAACTACTCTGCTGTAAGGGTGGAGAAGAATGAGGGACAAGAAGCAATATGCAACATACACTTGCTACAGAAGTGTGTAGCATACAGCTGTGCTGCCCAGAGTCTTTCTTTTGGAAGATGGCCTTAAGCCCTGTTTGTATTTTTTTGAGCAAAACCTGCCTCTTCACTTGAATGTTTGCTCTTGTAGTCGTAACAGCATCCCCAGGCTATCACTGTTAAGGTTAAGCAGGGCTTCAGTGCAGGCTGTTTTATTGCAAGTCTGTTCCATGAGGTCTCATTCTGACAACTTCTGCAGTGCTGTTATATGTCTTCAATTTAAAACTCTGTCATGTGTTTGAAAGAACAGAATATAAAATAATTTTATTGACCTATTAATAATGGGCTTGTACACTAATGTTACCCTGAACTCCCCAAAGCCACCAAAGTATCTTTACAATCCTACAGCCTTTTCCATGGGCAGAAAGAAAGGATTTGCTTCAGAATCTGACATGACTGGAAGAAGGGACCCATGGGATTCTCTTTGATCATGGTGCTGTGATAGCAGTCTGTTCAAATTCAACCAAATTTGAGCAATAATATAATAAGCAGTACTTATGACTTCTTTTGTTGACACTTGTAAAGTTATCTCTGAAATATTTCTTGAAGGTGATTGTTGGTAAATATTTGAATCTCAGCAATCCAGGTAACATCTTTTACTATATTTTTAAAATTACTTCCCCAGGGATAATTCAAGTAGAAAAAATGAAGAACAAACTTCCTGGATAGAATATATTTCCTAAAGGCTTGATTAATGGTGTTTCTCAAGTGGATAAAGCAGGGGGGGCACATCTTGAACTATATTCTTTTAGTATGTTTTTTTTTCTACCTGAATTATTCAAGTTCCTTTTGACCTGTTTTTATCCAGTCAGTTACTGGAATGATTACAAGTAGATGCTCTTTTCCAAGAGCTTTTCTTTCTTTTTTATTCTTTTTTCCTTCAAACATTGAAATATTTCCTGAGTTATCAATTAAAATATTTCAAATTAGTATTTTGAATTTATGTTTTTGTGTTCTGTCTACAGGTGCCGCTTCAGCCAAATGCTGCATCCTATTTTTGAGGAAGCTTCCAATGTAATTAAGGAAGAATATCCAGATAAGAATCAAGTGGTGTTTGCTAGAGTAGACTGTGATCAGCATTGTAAGTAAATCCCGATTTAGGTTTTTCCATGCTATCCTGCCAGTGAGTTACTCATTGTATTGAAGAATGTACTAGACAGCAATCTAAAGTGTAGTTGGAGATGCCCCATCATTTAGCCCAGAGAGAGTTGTTTGTATACATCAGTGAACCTGTTCATTCAAATTTGTCAGAGCAATCTCCAGTATTGCTTTCTCGTTGCATCCATAAACATGCATTTATATCCATTCAGCCTGTCTCATTTCATAGGGAAAAGAGCTGGGATTGTCAATTGAATTGGCTCATTGATGGGTCAGAGAAGCACTAGTGCTATGAATGGTGCACGAATTCACAGCCAAGAAAAGGGAGGGGTAGCACTCCATTGTCAGCATCAAGATGTTCTGCTTGGGCCTTCCCTCCAACTAGGAGTCACGGTGGACTGTACGTTGACTTTTGCATACCTAGGAAGGGATCAGAGCTTTTCTGCTCTGGGTGGGTTCTTCCCCCACCCAGAAATACATGAAAAGGATATGCCAGAATTGACTCATTTTATGTTGGTATTAATCCCAAAAGTTGCTTTTTAATCCCATAACAAGTGAAATGTAAGGAACATCTGCTACACATTGAAAGACAAATGGACAGTACTGAGATACACATTGAAAGACAAATGGACAGTACTGAGATACACATTGAAAGACAAATGGACAGTACTGAGATTTTTTATTATGGTGGTTTTTATAGTATAAGATCAGCTTTTCTGTTTTACGGTTCTGGAAGAACAGTACTTGCAGGCATCATTTCTTTACAGTGGCTTCTGATTCTCAAAGAGTAGTACCAGTTGCAAGTGGCTTCAAATCCTAGCAGAAATTCGGTTCTAACCAATAGTGATTATAATATTTGGGCTTTACAAAACTTAATTTGTAAGAAGAAGCACAGTTGGAAATTTGAGGAATCGCTCAGTGTTAGTTTGTATCTATAACATATTCCTGGGACTTACCATTGGCCTAATAGTTTTGGTTTAGTGCCCTGTTAAAAAAAGCTATAGAAAGAACCTTATAGAACAGGAAAAAAGTCGGTTGCATATCTGTGAAAAGTAACTGATTTCATTTACATTTTTCTTTCCCATTTTGACAATCTAAGTTTTTTGGTGTTAGATAGGATTTTTCCCTATAATGAGAATTCTTGAAGTGTCTTGGTTCTTACTTGCAGATTTAAAGTTCAGTAAGTCCACTTGAGCATCTTCCTCTGGCACTGTTTTGTGTTCTGTTTTGTATGCATGCATGTAGTTGCCCAACAGTAAGAGCACCTGTCTTGCAATCTTGAAAGAGATCTCAAGCATAAAAAACAAACAAAAAAAAAACCCCAAAACACCAAACCCCAAAACTTTTAAGGGAGCAAACAGTATCAGCTCAGTTTCTGAAATGTAAGATAAGCTGATTCTTCAGACTGTCAGAAGTGGCCAAGGAGATTCTGATCTGTTCCTTCTGCTATAGCAGTTTATTAAGTGTTGGAGTCAAGATTGTTATTGTCTTTTTTCCCATTTTACCTTTATGTTTTTGTATGTTTTTACATATTTTAGCAACACTAGGAGGTTTATGCCAATATTTTGGGGTTTGTTATGCCTGCAGATTTCATACCACTAGTAGTTCACTATTAGGACAATGTTCTAGAGATGGTGGATTATTTGCATCACAAATGATCTCTTTCTTTTTGAAGCCAAGACTCTGTAGGGAATCCAAATAGCTGATTTCAGGCCACTCAAAACAGCTTTCAGAATAGTCAGCCAGGCATAGATACTTTCCATTTAATGCACTATTATTGAAACACACTGCAGCGCCCAGCAGCTCACACCAGCTTCTGAGGGTAAAGCAAATTAAAGAGAATTATTGATGCACTGCCAAATGTTTGATGCTTAATGACAAAACCATCATTCTGTCTGCTCTTGTAGCCAATATAAAGATGTTTTTCTGGAAAGTGATAGGCACCAATGTGATTAAATACAAAATCTAAATGTTAACACTATATTAACCCTCTGTATGTGTTTTATTTTATACCAGTTTATAATATTGTGGAAGATAATTATAACTGAAACGTGTAAGTTAAGTCATCAGGTTGTTTTTAAGGTGGTGTGGAACGTATGCTAAAGGTAAATCTGTTGAACCAAGTAGTTGAAGCAGGTACTCTTTCAGTTTCCAAGACCTCATCCTTTTATAACTTGTAAATATCTAAGTTCCACTACATTGTTTGCTGTTAGAATCTTTGGTGGTTTTGGTGTGTGTTCAATTTAGTAATTCACTTACCTTAAATTATGCACCTCTATTCTAAGTGCAAAACCTAGTAAAAGTGACCTTCCATATAAAATTATAGAAGATCTTTCTGCATATACATTATTAGGAAGGTTTTGTTTTGGTGGGTTTTGTTGGTTTGGTGGTTTGGTTGGGGTTTTTTTTGCTTGCTTGTGGGGTTTTTAATCCTTTGTGTTAAGCAGCAATGTTGGAAACTCAGTTGGTATCATGGATTTCCTATGTTTCTATTCTCTGTAAGTGAATATTGCAATGTAGATGATCTCATGTTTCTGGAGGAGAGTTTGTATTTTGAACAGTTTCTGTGAATTCGTTATTAGGAGTTGTGGTACAGAATTCTGATAAAGTATATATTGGGGTTTTAATTCTATTGCACCATTATTTCCTTTGGTTTGAGTTAAAAAATAAAAAATAATAGCTGGTTTGAATAAGTCTTTGTGCTTCCAAACAGAAAACAACTTCTCTCTGGTGGGGTGTTGAGAATTGCTTTGCTAGACAGACTGTTTAGGGAGCCCTTGTTCGTTCTTTCAGAATGTCCATGGGTGGTACTCCCATTCAGTACAGTGAGCTGCTGGTCTCTCTGGGTCTGGCCATTCCTGTAATGTGTGCTAGTGTTAGTCTTCAAGGAGTTACTTAGATTGTATTGCTACTGTGCCCTTGGTAAGCAAAATAACTCAGTACAATAACAAATTTGGAGGTTCAAAAATGAACTATAAATGAAACTGTAAACAAACAAAAGGATTTCATTGCCTTCCTGCCACTTTGCCTGGGAAAAAAAATCAGTCTGAAAGAGTTACCTTTGGGTAAAATAAAAGGTGGAAGTAGGTGGAGAGGTGGTTGATGGCTCTCCTCAGGAGAGCCATTTTGTTAGCCTGTCAGAAAAGGTTATGGGATGCCTACTGATGAGGCCCTGCTAAGAGCAGGCATGGCTGTTGTGAATGCTCCTTTGCAGCAGAAGGTGGTCTAGATTTGCTGTTTCCCAGCTTCTTAGTAGCAGAGTTTGATGTAGAACATGGATTTGCTTTTCTTGTACCTGTTTTGGTCCAACATACAAGTCACCAGTATCACAGTCATTGGGGTAGGATGACTAGTTTAGATGGTCTCCGAAGTTCCTTTCTAATTCTGCTTCCTGTGAATATTCCCAGGTCTTATGATAGTGTGCAAGTGTCACAAAAGGAGTAGTTTAACTGCAGAGAATTAATGCTGTATTATGAAATACTTAAGGTGAATGTATGCTATATATAGGAAAGTAGGAGGCAAAAAGGCCTTTTTAAGTGAACTTAAATTGAGAGGGGAAAAAAGCTTGAGGAATAATAAGTAAAAAGGTGCCTATCAAAGACAGATTTCACTTCTCATCTGTGGTATGCCCTGGCAGGTTGCCTGAGGGACTTCAAAAGATGTGACTGATCTCAAGTAAGCAAGCAGAATACTCATTTGGTAGTCCTAGCTTCACAAGTACAGCTGAAGGAATTTGTTTCCTTTGAGATGGAAGGTATTGCATAAGGGTGAGGAAGAGTTAAGATGATTTGACACAAAAAAGATGTGTTAGATCCAGTAAATTCAAGATATATATATACACACACGTGTGTATTTATACATATATATGTATATGATTTGTATATAATATATACACACGTGTGTGTATATGTATCTTGAATTTACTGGATCTATATATAGCTATGCAACTCCTATAACCATCATGTAAAAACAAAATTAGAAAATGCAGTAGATATGGTTTGTGCTAGCTCCTTCTCAAACAACATGAAGGCCTTCCTTAGAAAAAGGGACACTACAAATGTTTTCAGAAGTTATTTTTATGGAGTTTGAGTTTTGGAACTTGGATTTTCTTCCAGATAACTTTTTAGGGTGTTGTAGTCCTCTGTTCACCGTGTGAATTGCTTCAGGTGGTGCCTTATATTTTGAGGTGGGCATTTAGGATAATTATCAGTGTTGTTCAATTCCTAGTGGACACAGTTTTTGAAAGCCAGTCCTGTAGACTTCAAATCTAAATATTTGTTTGGTGATGGTATGAATTATGACCCTGGAGGACTAAGCAGTGGCCCAAGTTAATAGTGGGGTAATACCCTGACCCTTTTAAATATTGCTGGTCTTTCAGTGGGAAGGACTCTCTTAGCTACATTGTGGGTGGGAGCCTACTTCAGTATAGTGTGTCTTGTTGCAGTTTGTCAACATAGTCTTCATTGTACATTTAATTTTAATTTAGTGATAGTGGACTTAAGATTCTCAGTGTAGTGAGCTATACTAGCTGAACTCTTTGGACTGTGTGCTGTGGCGTTAACCTAGAGCAATGAAGTCTGAAGCATTCTGGGAATCAAGTCACAGGCTATGTGCTTGCTTGAAACTGTAGTGTAGGTGGTAATGTGTGTACGTGCCATGTGAAAAGCGTGACACAGCCCCAGAAATGGGTTTTGGCATTCCTTTGAGTAGAGGAACACACAAGACTCGGACAACAGAGAAGTGGCTGACAGTGGAAGAGATGTGATAAAGATATGGGTCACAAGTGATTGTTCATAAAGCATGTTTTCTTGGAGAGTCTTGCTCAGAAGACTATGTGGGAGACTGTCTTAGAACACATGGGTGTAAGTGTCAGGCTTAATGTAAAAGTTTCTTTCAAAACAACAATAAAAGCTGCTGTCTCATCCCTGTTGTAAGAGACAGCTTTGCTTTCTCTTCAGTGGTTCAGGAGAAGTACCAATACAGTGCATCTGTGAAGAGAACTGAGTGACTGTGAAGACATTCCTATTGCAGTGTGTAGAATGAAGAGTAGAAAATAGTCTGGGCAGCTTAGAAATGGTTGTATACCAACAGGGAGGAGAGAATCATCTGAATTCAACGGTTATTGGAGCTCTGTTTGAAATTTCTGATTTGTAGAAGACCAAGAAGATCATCAAGGATGTCAGTAGCTTCCTATCGTAACTAGTGTGAAAATGTTCTGGTGGCATAGACACTAGGCTTGTGATTTAATGATTTATTGGACAAAATATAAACTCAAGGTTTGTACCTTTTGGGTACCTTAATATCTGAAGAAAATGTAAAGTTGTAGCTGAGAGACTTTTTTTCTTCTTCTTTAGGTAGCTTACCCTTATCTGTTTCAAATACCTCTTTTCATCAGAACATCAACAGTGAGAATGTATGGAAATATTTTTAAATTTAATTTAAGATTTACTATAACTAATGCAATCTATGAATGAGTTCAGACAATATTCCTTGTATTTGCATTGTGTATTTCCAATTTTAAAAGGAATATAATTTTGTGGTGGCTCTGCTTATGCTAACTCTACCTGTATCAAATGCCAGGGTTTAATGAAGCATTTAAGGTTTACTCTATTTGACTTTTGAATGAGTTCAAACAATTTTTCATGTACTTGCATTTTATATTTTGTAAAAAGATGGTTTTCAAATACTTACCTGTGTAGGACCATCATCTCTCTGTGTTAGTTCAAATACCAGTATTCATGGAATCTCAATGTAATTTGTAAGGAGCATGCAAGTTCTGACTTATGAAACAATGTTTGAATTCTGTCTTGACAGTGGGCATTTTACTACCATTAATTTTTTTATGCAACTTCAGCACTTGATGAAGATTCACATCTCTAGGGACTGAAATCTCCATCTCGGAGAACCTTGAAGACTCCTTGAATGTCCATTCTGCAACGCAGGCATCCTTATATATCTGTGGAAATAATGTGAATGAAAAAGTCCATGTTGTGAGACAAATGTGTAGTTTTGGTGTTCTCTTGCTGTGCAGTTCTGTAACAGTAATGATCTTTACTCTCAGTGTGCTTCTGCGAAACCTTGATATGTAGTGCTCCTTGTCTCTTATCAGACCCTGGTCAAGTTTTGATAGACTGACGTATCATCAGACCAAAGGTCCTTCTGTCAACAGGAGAGAAGGGCAGCAGATCCTTGGTTTGCTGACACTGAGCAAATAATAAGCAATTCTTCCCCTGCTGTACTTGCCACCTCCTTGCAGGCAGCTCTTGGGTACTTCAACTAACAAGTACTAGATCAATACTTTTTTCTTCCTTTAAAATGCCGTCACTCTTTAATGTTAAATATATTGGCATCTTCCCTTGAGAAATCTGCATTAGTTTGAAATAAAAGTACACTGAACTGAGAACATGAAATGTCTTACCCTTAATTTTAACTGCAATTAGTGCATTAAGAAACTCTTCCTGGATAATTAAGAAACAGGTCAAATCCTTTCTTAGTCAAAATTGATAGACTGAATTCTGTAATATTTTATAGTGATGCAAAGCTTGTTAGGAACTGGGTTTAGCTGGTAAAGCTTTTAAGCTTACTGGTTTGAGGGATGTTAAAGAATGTTTTTGTGAAGTAGACATGGTTCTTATTCCTTTGCTGTGCATGTTTCGTTTTCAGTTCTCAGACTAGTTTAATTCGTGTAGCTGCTACAAAGATTGGTTTTGGTAGCTAAAGCTGCAAGAGTTTAATGGCTTTTTAACAGCAATTAAAACTACTGGTTTTTTTCACTGAGTGTTCTCCAGACAGCAGGGGATTAATTATTTTTGTTATCTCTTAAAAGTCCAAAAGGGGTAGAGAGCTTTATGTGCTGGAGAACAGTTACAGGTACAGTTTCACGGGGGACTGACTTATTTCCAGTTGCATGGAATTTTGATTTTGGTTTGCAGCTGAGAAATGTTAGCTGCTCAGCTTCAGCAGTTTGGTCATGGCAACTGCCTCTAGACAATAGTTTTCACAGGACTTGTCTCTATTATCTTTAAAGAAGAGTAAGTGTAAGATAGCAAGCAAACCTGTTTCATGTTAAATACGTAATTGAGGAGAAAAGGCATTTTTATTGGAAAGGATTAGTTTTTATGTTGTTCAGTACCGTGCCAGATAGACTGATGGGCCCTCATTTGGTTGCCGTCCTGCTGTGGGCCGGTCCACGTTGCCTGAAGTGTACACTGACTTCTAAGGAGTCAGTGAAAAGTAACAGGACATGCATTCAGCCCATGCTTTCAATGCCTTCCTCACTCTGTTGGCTGGATGAAACTCCTCTATCTCCAGAGGACAAATCGGTTGATTGAAGTTTACCATCTCTCCCCTTCCTTGAGAGAGAAAGGGAGAGGGGAAAGAGTCACCTCAAAGGATTAAGCAGCTCTGGAAAGTGGGCAGACTGCTCGTATTTGGGGATTTAGTTGGATTTAAGTACAAACATGATTGAGGTTTAGGTAAACTGCATCCTACCCTTTAATAGAGGGTACCCAGTTTTCACAGGGGCTGTGAGGTTTTTTTGTTTCTAGATATATTTCCTGGGGAGGAGTGAACAGGAGGGCATAATTAAACAAAGCAAAAGGAAAGTGCTTGTGGAAATCTAGTTGGCATTACATGCTTTCTCTGTTGTTTTTAGTCTTGTTTTCCTAAGAATCCAAAGTGTATCTGGTTACCTTGTTTCTCCACTCATAAAAACTCCTTGAAGCTTTTTGCTAAACTTCAACCACATCTGAGAGAGGGAAGAGCATTCAAATCTATTAAGTACTTAAAAACTTTGATGAAAGCAGTTGCTGGATATTGGAGATGCATAAAACCAATTTCTGCACTGTAACAAAGGTTGCTATAAAAACTCAAGGCTGATGGATCGTGGTCAGCGTGCCATGAACCACTTGCTGGTTATGTATAAGTTTCCCCATCCATGCGTAGCTGGGAACTAGCTGCAACTTGCTGTGAACTAGTGATTAACCAAAGTGGCAGAGGGACAAAGGGACGCTTGAAATGCTCTGGTGGGGCATAGTGAAGAACCAGATTATTGCCTTAGTGATTGAAGATATGGGGCACAGGATGAAAGTTCATGGGAAGCTGGGCTTTACTGCTTCTCCTTGGCTTTGTTCTTTGTGACTCTTCTAATTTTACTGTAAAACCTCTTTCCATTTTTTATTCTTTTATGTTTATAAGTCTTGTGAATAAATAACTTGGAATTAAATAACTGGCCTGTTACATAAAGGTGAAAATAGCTAGTGCTCTTATGCTATATGAACACAAATACATGTTACTTTGTATGAAGCTCTGTGTGGTCCAAGTCCAGAAGAAAGTTGGGCTGCACGTATAGATGTGACTGAAGAACTTTCTTGAAGGGAATGCTGATGCTGGTTGACCAGAGAAGTGTTTGCCTTAATTCTGAAACCTTAAATTTTGTGTTTGTTCAAAACCTGAACAGCCCAGAGTTGTAACAGCAGTCTTCTGGCCTTCATAGGCTTCAAGAAATATTTTGCACAGGGTTCACGTTCTCTAAAATTTAAGACATGACAATTTTATTTCCAGCACTAATTGAGATAAAAGTCATAGTGAGTTTAAAGAAAAATAGGGGATGATTTATTTTATTAAAACTTTCTCATGTGAATTAATTAACTGAGATTTGGCAAGCTTTTAAGCAAGGTTTTAAGATTCTCATGTTCTTGTTATGCTCTTAAATTGGCTTTCCTAGTTGTTTGTAGGAAGTGTACTAAATGAGTACAACTGACCAAGTTGAGTCTTTACTTATGCCAGATTTTGGACATAATTTCTTAATGAGGATCAGTACATGTGAGAGCTGGAGAGCTGCTATCCATTCTCTCCCCTATAGTGGTGTTTGGGGTTGTTTGGTTTTTTTATTCATGTTTAAAGATGTGGAACTACTGGTTCAGAGATTCCACTCATGTGCACACATATACATGTATAAGATACCATGTTTCAGTGTATTTCTGTATTTGTAGGGTTTTGGTTTTCTTAATTTCTTTTTAGCGGATATAGCTCAGAGATACAGGATAAGCAAATACCCGACTCTGAAACTCTTCCGGAATGGAATGATGATGAAGAGAGAATACAGGGGCCAGAGATCTGTGACAGCAATAGCAGATTATATCAGGCAGCAGAAGAGTAACCCTATTCGGGAGGTCCAGGATTTGGAAGAAATTAGTTCTCTTGATGTAAGTCTTTCAGTGTTATTCCTTCTAAATATATTATTCTTCTTTTTTTAATGTTGAACTGGTGCAACATAATATATTTGAAGTACAGATTTGCTTTTTTCCTTTCAGAAGTGTTATGAGTGCTTTTTTTAAACTGAGTGGAAAACTGGATAATTTCCAGTATTAAAAATTATTCCAATATAATCACTTGCAACTGCATTCATCTTGTTACAATAACTCCACTACCAAATTCCTTACTTTACTTTTTAATCATTTGAAAAGAAACATAGGTTGTATTTGACAAGATATTTCTAATATTCCTCACTGGAAAAATGTTCACAAGGATGCTTCTCAGTATTGACAACGCAGAAAAGAAATAACTTCTGCACAGTTATGGACTGTTGAATGAATGGCACCTCTGAATTGAATATCCTTAGGGAGTAATGATAGTTTTTGATAATTCAAAGTAAGTTATAATTTAACCTTTGTTTTTACAGCGCAGCAGAAGAAATATTGTTGGATACTTTGAGCAAAAGGACTCTGACAATTACAGAACCTTTGAAAGAGTAGCGAATATTTTGCATGATGATTGTGTATTCCTGTCTGCCTTTGGGTAAGCTTTAAAATTTGTTGATTGCATGACTTCATTACTTAAATTATGTTAATGAGTTGTATATCATTTAATTGAATGGACTTCTTCATTACTTTCAGTATGGCATAACTGGAAGAGAGTAGACCTCAACAGATAAAAACACTGAGAGAAGGATAGGAAGAAGGTGGAGAAAACTCCTAGCTTTAATGTTTGCTGTGAAATCCAACTTTAATTTTTTTTGCCTCCTTTTTCTTTTCTTCACTCCTTGTCAGTATAGTTTAAATGTATTTGGGGAGTTTTTAGAGGGGGGATGCTAGACAGTTGTGTCCCAAAAACCTGCTTCTTTGGAGGGAGAGGGGAGGACAAGATGGGAAGATTTTGAAAACTTTTCGGCAAAAATGTTATTAGCTTTGCAGACTAAGTTTTTTTGCACCCTCTTAAATTTTTTCTTTAAAATATGACCACTTTTGTTGGTTTTTTCTTCCTTTTGTAGGGTTTTTTCCTTCCTTTTTTTCTGTAAATAATTCAGTAGTTGCTTATTTCCTCTAACTGTCAGGGCAGAGGTCCTTGTTCCAAAATGCCTGTTTTCTGTGTCTGTATCGTATGAGTTCTATATCACTGTACACAGTAACAGTTTAGAAGGGCAATTGCATTGATGAGCTACATAGTGTAGGTCTAGAAGAACAACCTAGAGAAACTGAAATTTCTCCGTTACACAGATTTACAGCAATATTTAAAAATATTAAAAGATCTTAACTGAAGGAAGAAGAATAAATTGGGAGTGATTCCCTTTTAAGCAGCATGATAAAACGCAATTATAGACTTTCTGCAGTTTTTAATGTGCCAGCACCAATTTAAAGCGATTGGGCATTAGTGTGAATGCAGTGGTTTGCAGTCTACCCACAGTTGCAAGATGAGGAATTTGCATGAGTTCTACTAGCTTTTGTACTGTCTACAGTTGCCCTGAGAGTTTTTTGAGTTGGGTGTAGTG
>WEKW01005991.1:9388-23097 GCA_013389905.1 Sula dactylatra | reverse complement strand
AACAGTGCCGTATTTAGGACAACTCCGCTTATTTGCAATTTGCAAGAAATGGCACAGTGAGGTGAACAGGATCAAAGAAGAAAAAGTATGCCTGATCTTCTTACCAAGATAATGGACTTTCCTTAATAGAAGACTTAAACTCCAAAAATTACCCAGGAAAAAAAAAAAAAGAATTAATAGCTAGGGAATGTAATATCTGATTTCAGTCTTTTCACATCTAAAATAAAGCATCTTAAGCTAAGAATGGTTCAGCTGTCTCTGTATATGATATTCTTAGAAACAGGTACATTAAAGAGGATTAGGTTAAAGGAAACATAATTAACATTTAATTTATTCTCCTCCAGAGTTTCCCGGGCCCTACATAGTAATGCTGAATTGTGAGCTAAGCAATAAAGGGCTCCTGTTGTAAAGTTTTCTGCAGTGAGGATGCAGGTGCTCATTATCTCTGAAATTGCTTTATGTAACTGAATTCACATTTCCTACTAATTTGGCTTTCTTTAAACATGAATAATTTGAATCAAAGCAATAGTAGGAAAGGTGGGGGTTTTTTGCCAAGGCTTGCAATTCAGTGAGGTTAATGACAGTGGTACTGCTTTATTCAAGAAATGAATTTGCCCTTAAGTTAGAATAAGAATTCTTCAAAAGAGGTGCTTCAAAAAACCTGGGTAACTTTTCCTTCTGTCAATGTTTGGCACTTGTTACAGAGGAACTGATAATCTTCAAAACGTTTATTAGCTTAACATCCATATCAGGTAAGGATATACTCCCTACATTTTAGAGAGGAAATAATGGATACAGATTCTTAGAACTAGTTAAGTAGATAACACCAAAGTAACCTGTAGCATCTGGATAACTTCTGAAAACCTGGGTTTGTGTGATTTGGCCAAGGTAAAATAGGGAATTTGTGAAATAGAAATCTAAATTTGAGTCTCAGGCCAACAGCCTGGGCAATGGACCATCCTTGCCCCGCAGAACTCCTGTGGCTATCANTTTCACACTTTCCTCTGAAGTATTTATTTAGTAAACAACACAAATATTTTTGAACAACATAACTAGAATTTCTTACAGTAGTCATGAGGAATGATTTTTTTAATTCCATCTGTAAAAGAGGCTATGTCGGTATGGGCTTAGAAGCAAGAAGGCATCTAAGAAAATATAATGGAACTATTTTAGAATGTGGCTGCCCCTGTCTTGCCAAAGGAAGGGTTAAAATAACTTTTGACTAGCAGATACAGAAGCAAAGTATGTAACACAGTAAAGAATAACCGAGTCATGTCGTTCTTTTTGGCAGTAATAACAGGCAAAGAAATCTTGGTCTATGTCATTCAGTATTCATCCCTATGCTGTGCAGTGTGCAACACCTAAAATTAATACCAAAAAAGGAGACCAGCTATGAAAAGTTAAAACAACTGGTATCAAAATTAGTAGGAAATTGTATCAAATGTTTGTAGGATGAACTTTATTAGTAGCTCCTTCCTACACATGTACCCTTGTGCAACTTTATATACTGCCTACCAGACTGAATAGTCTGTAAAATGTAATTTGGTTCATGTATCTGCAAGTGAGAATGAAAGCAAATTCGCCCCCAAAAAGAGAATGTTATGAATGCCTCTTTGTAGAATCTGTAATGGAATATATGTCTAACTTTGTTAAAATTGTACATCGGTAAAATCCTTGTTAGCATTGAAATTGTGCCAGTAGAGCAACTTCTACAGATGGTCCAGTGAGTGATGTTTTGCTCCTCAGATTCCATGCTAATCCAGTGAGTGTAAGTACTGTATAGTTTGCTTTTGATACATTTAGAATTCTCTTTAAATGAAACACTGGCACCACTAATAAGAAATCCATACAATTGTTACAAAAAGCCCATAACTAAAGCAAATGTGAAGTGGGGAAAAAGCTGGATTTCATGCACTGGAGAACAGAACAATAATAAGCTGCTTCAGAGAGAAGACTGAATGAGAAATGCAGCTCTGAAAAAATGTGTCTACTTTGTAAGGAGATGGTTCTTGTATATGGCATTTAGTCTCCAGTTCAACACAAAACAGAAAAGCATACAGCTAACTTCCCATTGTGGGTTGCTGTGTTAGCTTCTGTGGGGTTTTGCCCATTATGGATGCACTTTGGTACTCCAAAATGAAGTCCCATATGGCACGCTTACGTGCTGTTCCCTGATCCAGTTGTCATGTTTGCATGTGGAAGTGTGTGGTATTAAAAGTTAGTTAAAACTACTATTGCCAAAGTGAGCAGGACATACATAATGAACCAATTTTTTTGTCACAGATTTGCATTTCACGTAGATACTCGTGCAGTTCAGTGTAAGTGCCAGAGCTGATCTTATAATATATATACAATGGTAACAGTATGGAAAAGTGAGAGGGCAAGTTTAATCTACCCTGAAAATAGAGAAAGCTCCTAAGACACCACCAAACTTATAGATACTGTGTTTTTTATTTTTTGTGTGGTCTTTGCAGATTTGGGAAGAAATGGTGAATCATAAGCAGTTTTCTTACACAACAGCTACAAAATGTACTTCTCCCCATATCATAAATTTCAACAGGCAAATAATATGTTGTGCTTCTAATAAATGAGCTTGACCATCCTGCTAACAACTTCATATACAGTTGACACTGAAAAGTTCCTGTTCCCATACCAAAGAGTTGTCCTAAGTGTCACAGTCCTGCCTTAAGGGATGTGAGATATATTTGTCTCTTCCCTTCTGAGCTGGTTAATGAAATCTTCCTCTCTGAATTTGGAAAGCTGGAACAGGCTCACTTTGTCCTTTCCTGCTTTATCCATCCATGTTCTCACTGACTTTTACAAATGCAGATATCCAAAACTGTTTAACTACATCACTAATGAACATTGTTTCCACCTCTTTCCTGTGCCTCTAGTCACTTTTGGAGATATCCCTGGTTTACCATTTGTGTTTTACTGTTGCATCTTGCCGCAGTGTTTTTGGCTGTTATGAAAACTGCATGACAACTAACTCAACAAGCTGGGATCAGCTGCTGAATTAAGGAAAATGCGCACAGCAGAGTTCCCAGTGATGTACTGGCATTTTGTCTGATCTTAGGTTCAGCGGAAGATCTTGTGCTTTATTCTTAAAGCTTTTGCAAGGTATTTCAAAGGCCATCCTTCAGCAATCTGCTGTAACAGCTGAGATAATCACAAGTAAGGACCTTTGTAGAACAACTACTGTGAGAGATGAAAAGGCAAAGTCTAATTGTGCTTAAAGTCTATTGCAGGATTTTTAAGACCAAATTTCTTCACAACTTAATGTTTTGTTCAAGTTATTTCTCACTGAAAACATTCAGATTATCCTAACTGAAAAATGACCAAAATGTAGGGAAGGCTGTCATATGCTGACCTGTGCTTTCAATAATATATGTGAAATTAAAATGCTAGGAATATTTAAAGATATTGGATTACTGCAAAGATAGATGTAAAAATTACCTATTTTAATTCTAAGAAAATTACCACGTTTAGTTACATTTCTCCGTTCTAAATTTTAGAGGTGTTATTGGAACCAGTTCTTTCTCTAAAGTTGAAAGTAATAATCTTTGGTCTATTCTGATCCATGGGAACTAATATTAATGCTCAAGGAAAGCCTTTGACAGTTTCCCACAGTGTTCTGGAGAAACTGGCTGCTCATAGCTTGAACGGGTGTACTCTTTGCTGGGTAAAAAACTGGCTGGGTGGCTGGGCCTAAAGACTTGTGGTGAAGGGAGTTAAATCTAGTTGGCAGTTGATCACAAGTGGTGTTCGCCGGGACTCAGTGTTGGGGCCAGTGCTGTTTAATATCTTTATCAATAATCTGGATGAGGGGATTGAGTGCACCCTCAGTCAGTTTGCAGAATACACCAAGTTGGGTGGGAGTGTTGATCTGCTCAAGGGTAGGAAGGCTCAACAGGGGGATCTGGACAGGCTGGAGCGATGGGCCGAAGCCAATTGTATGAGGTTCAGCAAGGCTCAGTGTTGTGTCCTGCACTTGGGTCACACCAACCCCATGCAACGCTACAGGCTTGGGGAAGAGTGGCTGGAAACCTGCCTGGCAGAGAAGGACCTGGGGGTGCTGGCTGACAGCCGGCTGAACATGAGGCAGCGCGTGCCCAGGTGGGCAAGAAGGCCGACAGCATCCTGGCTTGTGTCAGGAATAGTGTGGGCAGCAGGAGCAGGGAAGGGATTGTCCCCCCATACTCGCACTGGTGAGGCCGCACCTCGAATAGTGTGTTCAGTTTTGGGCCCCTCAGTGCAAGAAGGACAGTGAGGTGCTGGAGTGTGTCCAGAGAATTGCAACAAAGCTGGTGAAAGGTCTGGAGCACAAGTCTTATGAGGAGCAGCTGAGGGAGCTGGGGGTGTTTAGCCTGGAGAAGAGGAGGCTGAGGGGAGACCTTATTGCTCTCTACAGCTACCTGAAAGGGGGCTGTAGCGAGGTGGGTGTTGGTCTCTTCTCCCAAGTAACAAGCAATAGGACAAGAGGAAATGGCCTCAAATTGCGCCAGGGTAGTTTGGCTTGGATATTAGGCAAAACTTCTTCACTGAAAGGGTTGTCAAGTGTTGGAAGAGGCTGCGCAGGGAAGTGGTGGAGTCACCATCCCTGGAGGTATTTAAAAGATGTGTAGTTGTGGTGCTTAGGGCCATGGTTTAGTGGTGGAGTTGGTAGTGCTGCATTAATGACTGGGCTTGGAAAAGACCTTTAAGGTAATCAACCTATCTATGACTTCATATCTGTTAAATAGTGTGTCTTCTGCACATAAGAGTTTACGATTCAGCTTGGCTTTTGATAACTTTATTAAGATACTTTCTGTGCTCATATTTTGAAAATATATGTTTTTCTTTATTTCCCTCATACATCAGTATGCCTCCCCTGTTTCTCTGAGAGTTGTGCTCTGAGACTAAATTCCTTCTGATACAGAAGAGATGAAGAAGCAAACAAGACAGTCTCACAAGTACATAATGAGATGCCCTACAAAAGTGAACAGCCCACACTGGAAAGATAGAAAAAATGTTCCAGCTATACTCCAAAAAATGAAACTCAAAAAATGTGGCAAAAGTCACAGTTGCTGCATGTTGTTTTCAGTTCCATAATACTGTTGAGGAAGTTTATCTCAGTGGCACCAGTGTATTGTTGCAGCTTTGCTCCTCTTTGATACAGAGGAGCCAGAGTCCTTGCTATTCATTGATCTAGTTGAGGTTTATGACTGATTTGCATTGCCACAGTGACTCAGACCATTGGAATATGTCAGCAAATCTGATCTTTTGTGTCTTATGTCAGAATGAATCTGGCATAATCTCACCTATACAAAGTTGTCCTGGTACAACTGAAATCAGAATCTTATTTGTTCTGATTGGTTTTCATTAGTATTGACTGTACAGAGCTATCTATACAGCTTCTGATTTTTTAGGGGAATAATAAAAATTAACAATAAGCTGTAGAGTTTAATGTACACATCTCTTACAGATACTAAAATACTGCTAAATCAAAACCTACCTGATTTAGATTTTTGAAGGTTCAATGGATTTCACTGAAACAGGTTATGTGTTCAGAAGTGAAACTTGCTTCCAAATTAGAGCTTGAGTGCTGTTTAGCCTCCATAGCTGTTGCAGCACACCCTGCTGCCCATGCTTGCTCTCTGGCCCTGTTCTTGCCTGTCCTTCTATCCCACCTCATCACTCTTGCATGTGCAGGTCAGGGGCACAGGTCAGCACAACTGCTGTGTCTTCCACCCTTGCTGTATAGAAGCCCTGGCTATAATTTGCACTTGGTATGTGCTACCTGTGCTATGCCAGGAAGAATTTTTCTCTCAACAGCTGGTGTAGAGAACAGAGTTCCACTTAATGTGAGATCAGGCATTCATTTGCTGTTTTTTACTATGTTGTATCAAAATACTTTGAATGAAACAGGTCCCTAGGAATAGGCTATTTCCTCAGGCCTTCTGGTTAGCTCGATTAGCTAAACACTAGAGGAAGAGGGGTATTCTACAAGCAGAAATATGAGCTGTACATGGTGTGGCAGGTGGAATGGAAGAACATTTATTTTGTGTCTCAGATTCAGATCTGCTTTTAGTTTATCTTAGGAATTATCCTTGCATTCCATGTTTCACCCACATTATGAAATTCTACATTGCTTTCTGTCTTTAAATCATTATGTGTGCTGGTCTTTTACTAGTATGATTTTTTTAATGATATTAAAACTTGATTTTTATATGATGCTATTCATTATTTAATGCTTTTACATAATGATAAGAAACACATTACCAGAGAAATGGGAATGCTGAGCTCTAACAGTTACTCATATAATAAAACTAGGGCTGGGTGGGATGGTGGGGTACTTGAGAGCTTAAATTGCACAGCCTAAAGTGGTTGAAGTCATCTGTCAGGGTCCCAGTCCCCACCAGATCTGAGGGACTGCAGTGGAGTTGACCATGAAATTCTCATCCCTTAAGGCAGGGGAATGGATCCCTGTTGCTATTGCTACCAGAGCCCAAACACTGACGGAACACAATGGAAACTTTCTTCCTTTGAGAACTGGGCCAGAAAAACTCTTCTACTCTGAAGCAATGCAAGAAGTGAAGTTTCACATAGAAAACGTACTCAAGTTAGAAATGGAAATGAAGGTCCTTAGCCATGAAATGGTTTCTGGAGCTATAACCAACCCAGAAATAGATACCTTTATTTTTATATCACTAAGTAACTTGTGCCTCGTGTTCCTCTTGATAATTGTAGAGGGTTTCTGTAACTGCTGGTTATTCTGATAGAAAAAAGTTGAAGACCAGATGGGACTGATAGATGCCATCCTCCAAATCACACAGTATAATTCAGCAATATGAGAGAAGTAGTGATAGCCCATAAATGGATGCTTTGTGTCGACTGGAAAAGAGTGATTTCACAATACTTATCTTAGCTGGATAACACTTAAAAATTAATCCATTTGCACTCTAGATTTTTTTGGCTTTGTTTTGGTTTTATTATGAAAGTGGAGGAAAGTAATATGAAAAGCTGGCAGGACAGATCACTGAATTTCATGTAGCTGCATTTCACAAGGGTGAGTAAGAGCAACTTTGAATCGCTGTTTGATTACTCTTGTCTCTATTCCCTGAGTGTGGGATTTAGCAGGATGAGTCCTGCCCCAAATCTTGGTGGCTCTAAGGATCCTAAGGGGACTCTTCCACTGTCCAGCAGTATATATTTCAACTTCTCATGCTGGCCTGGCTTGGAATTTTCCCCCAAATGTACAGGATTTCATCTTGTTTTCACCATGCCAGCCTTTCTGCTCACCTCAAGAAAAATCCCCATTTGTTTCCCATTTGAAGAAATAAAAAAAAAAGGCACAAATGAAGCACAGCTAGGCATCCATGACAATAAAAACGTCTAGAAGAAAGTCTTCTGCAAATGCTGCCTTTGGTGCATTAATTAGAAACACAGAGATTTTATTGCATGACTAATTGCTTAAATTTGTCTGGTTTTTGATATAAGGGAGTTTGAGAATGAGGGAATTTGGATTTCTTGTGAGGGAGTGAATGAAAGAATATCAGAAATGCAGCTTGAAGTTCAGGTCACCCAAACCCCTCCTTATTACTGAAGTGTTGAAACTACCTTGTATACACCAGGAGAGGGAGCCCAGCAAGTACAGCCAAAGTTAACCTGTCTTTCAACATCATATAGACAACTACAGAGTTAAAAATTCTATTTTCTGACTGTTTCAATACATTTACGGCTTGAAACGGGTAGCAAAATGTTTCTTTTTGATGTTCTGTATGAGTTTGTTAGTGAGCTGGTCAGAAAGGGTAATTTTCTTATTTCAGATGTTGACTTCCCATAGAGACCCGAGATAACCGTTAATAAAAAGGCAATCTGTTTTAATGCTGCAGATGCTTTACAAGAGAAGGGTGCACTCTACGTGGATTTGTAGGCCTTCCCGTGGCACAATCTTATTTCATTGGTTTGATCAAGTCACCAGTTGTGCAGGGTACACATATGTCATGATTTTCTAACTGGAAATGTTGGACAGGACTAAAGGATCTGTGACTGGTTTGTTCATAAAGGTCAAATTGTTCTCATTAGAGAGGAAATAACTGTGTTCAGAGTTCCTCATCGCTTTACTGGAAAGGTTTGCTTGTTTCAGGTGCTTCTGGAGCAGTCCTTGCAATTAATGGGTTTAAGTATGCTTCTTGGTAGGAATACTAGCTTCTCCCCCTTCCCTACCACCCCAGTCTGAAGTGCAATCAATTAAGTTTTAATTTGGAAGTGCTCTCAGATTTCAAATTTTGCTGTATATGTTTGCCAAGTTGGTACTAGAACAACTTATCTGAACCAATGTGGAAAATGCTAGATACACTAGGAAAACATTTAAAAGCTTTTAAATATTTCTATTTATTTAATTTAGTAAAAGTTCGGGGTTTATATGGAACAGCATGACAGCTCTTATGCTCATAATGTACACTCTCAAATTGCTAGTAGACTTATAAATTCCAGAGAAATAAAATAGTGACCAGAACCTGCACCACAAATTAAGTCTGTAAAAGCCTTGCTTTAAAGTTTCTTGCCTTTAAGCCGATGAGATGTATAGCTTCTATTGGGTTCAGATACAGCCATAGGGGAAGCTTTTTGTTATAATATCAACAGCCTGAATAAATTATCGTTATAGATTAAACCTTGTTACTTAGGCACATGAAAAATTAATGGAAGTGATGGTGGAAATAAAAGTGCTGTTAAATCCTTCAAATGCAGCATATTTAACATTAATTCCTTGAGGAAATAATCTATTCACACTTTATGTGAATGTTTATTTAAAAGGAACTAGTATCCTTGTGCCTTACAGCTGTCTTTGTGTTGTGTAGCTATATTTTATGTTGTCTCATACTATGTGTGTTAAGGGGACAGAAGAATGTCACGCAAATGTTTGTGTAAGACTAAGTTGTTTGTTAAATCTGTCAGCATCCGGGTAAATTTTTGTGTGCAGAGAATAATAGAATAACTGCAAACTAGATAGATTATTCTTTTAGGCTTCCTTTCAGACAACTGCTATTTTACAGAATGTAATTTCTGTGGAGGTAGAACAAAAAAAACATTGGATGTTAATACAGGGAATTGAAAATGAGAAAGTATGAAGGTTAACATATACAGTTTCACATTATGCTTAAAAGGAGCTATTGAAAGGGTGTAGCTCTGTTCCCCTTCAGGTCTAGTGACTGTGTCATCACTTGGTGAGGTTGATTACTTAGTTGCTCCTAAGGAAAAATAACGTAGGGAGGAAAAAAAAAATGATTTCCATCAGATCAATGAAATCATGTGATTCACTGAACCCTGACTGCTCATTTATGAGACCAATGCAAGGAAGGAAATGGGAAGCTGCAGATGGCAGTATGTGCATAGAAGGATGTAGGGATGGAAATGGACAGCTATTTTGGCAATTGGCTTGCAACATGAAACTATACCTTCAGTGGAGGGAGTCTGGAAGGAAATGAAGCTGTAGGATTTTGGGTTCATTCACTCTGAATTCAAATAAAGTAGAAAAAATGGTTGGAGAAGAGAGATGGAGAAAATACAAGGACACTGATTCTTTTTTGAAGAATCTGTATACAGAGCAGTAGGGGAAAAGATTTCTAGAAGATAAGACTTCAGTGGAAGAAGTGATAATCAGTCTGTAGCTCCTGTATTTGTTCTACCTAGATGACCAAGACCTTTCCAGTCACATCATGCAGCTGCAGTTGCCCAGTTTCTACATCTAGAGCACAAGCAGATTTGGCTTTTAGGTCTAAACTCAAAGAATTCACAAGACTATTGAGGAAACTGGGGTTAAGAAATGCATATAGTTGTGGTTTTCTTCCATGCATGTGTGTGCTTGCCTTTAATGAAGGAGGGATCAGCAATAGACTTTAAAAAAGAAAAGTCTGTTTATGCTATTCAGTGTCTCAAAAACGTGAGTGTAAAGAATGCCTATCAAGTGTGCACTGCTAAGTGTAAGCCTTGGGAATGGGTGTGCCCGTAGGCTCCTTGAGCAACTAGTCTGTGAGCTCTATTGCTGTGAAGGTGTAACTGGTAAAAGCCCATGCCAAGAAAATGTTGGAGAGGCTAAGAAAAGAATCAATACTGTAGTCAATCCAATCCAAGTAAACCTGACAGTTAAGAATTCATCTTGTAATACTCAGAACATCGGTATTTTGCAAGGTCAGCAGGAGGAAGCTTAATCAGACCTGTGACATTGTGCAATACCTTACCAGACCTTTGGTCGCTATGCAGACAGGCATGTCTGCTATGCAGACAGATGGGGGAAGGCAGAGCCCACCTTAGCCCTCTGTCTGCCTTAAAGTTTTTCATTGTTACCCATCTGGCTGTGGCAACAGTAAGATGCTGCTATGTCAATCTATAGCTCCTCCTTTCCCTCTTTTTGGGTTAAATTTGGGTAGAAATACAGAGACAAGGATATACCAGCTACAAAAAAAGGAATATCTTTGCAGTTTTAGTGGTCCATCTTGCATATCTGTGCAAGGATGTAAAATAATGTCACTAGATTACTGAGAGAGGATTTTACCACCTTATTTTGTAGATCCAAAGTACTCAAAAGTTCAGATACTCAAAGCTAATTTATGACATGCTGTTGGCTGTGTCTCAGTGACTGTTCTCTTTGCCCATCTTTGACTTGAGTATTACTATACAGCAAACAAATCATGTTGCTCTTGAAATTTTTAGCTAGAGTTTATATTTGGATAGATGGGGAGAACTAGACAGTACTGAGATTGATGTGGTATTGGAAGGTGCATCAAGGAGACAAAGGAGATATTTGTGCCTGAATGGACTTGAATGAAAATGATAAAAAAATCCCATGTTTTTGGGTGGGACTGGAATAGTAACTAACTGATACATGCGCCCTGCCCACCCCCCCACCCCCCATGCCAATGTCAGGGGCTTTAGGCAGTTGTGGCTGTACTATGGTGAACAGATACTATGCTAACTTCTCTAGATCATGCACAGTGGTTGCTCAATAGAAGTTTCTTTGGCCTTCATGGGCCCCATTGCACTGCTTTGAGGCTCAAGAATCAGGGAAATATGTGCCTTTTCCTGTCATTACAGATGTCTTTACTCTCCTTTACTTCATTATGGCATATATCACAACCTCTAGCGTATTTTGCTGTCTGTCTGACAGTGAGCAAATTCTATTCCTAAAGAATATTCTCTTGTATTTTCATGATATACAATAACTGAAAGGTTAAGTTTTCCTTTGAAATGAAAATATTTGTCTTCTATAGGTGGTGTTGTATGCATGTTGCTTTCTACTCTTGTTAAGCATCAGGGAAGAGAAAGAGATCTGTGTTCTTCCTGGTTTTGTACAATATTTCACAACGTCTATTTAAGGCTAAATGGGGGAGGGGAAGGACATTTCTTATTGCTGTCAAGGGCTGTTGCTTATCTTCTGAGCACAATGTAAGGCGTTGTATATGCATAAATTACAATCATCATGTAAGTATCTGAGGCAAGTTATTCTGAATAACTTTGCAGAAAGCATGTTATTTTTTGTTTTGTTAGGGCAATTCTGATGCATGCTTTTAAACTTAAGTGATGAAAAACTAAATAGAAGGGGAGCCTGGCCTTATTAAGGTATCTCTGATGTCTATGATATCTCTGATTGCCCTTACTATGTGGGAATACAGATGACTTACGTGTGTCATCATTAAGATTAATTCATTCTCTTGGGTCCACTTTGTGTCTTCCAATCTTTTCTAAATGATTTTGGGCCAGGATACTACCGTTATCAACACATATTGGCTTGGAATTGATCATTGGTTCAATTTTACCTTTCAAGTGTATTAAAGGCCAATTAATAATGAATAGGCTGAAATGAACAAGTAATTCTAGTCTTCTCATCTTTCAAAAGTATCTCTTCCTCCTCACTTATCTATCTGTATGCTTAATGCTTCAAGCTGACAATGATAGAAATAGAAATAACTTGAACTCTGCCATTATTACACTGTTCCAACCCCAACTTACTGTGTTTCTTGCTGAGTTAGTTTCTCTTGAAAGAGTTAGGGTAGTGTTCTTCTGAATGCCAAATCAATACCAATCACCTGTTGAGCTCTTGGTCTCTTGCAGGCTATGACAAAATACATTTTATTCTTGGTGTCTCATTCTTAACAATCTGTAGTTCATGACGAAGCTCTGGTCTGAGCTTGTAGAATTTTTCCTGGATAGAAACTACTCATTATATATTTTTTAGTGGTTAAACTTTCCCATGTAGCTCTAGATATTATAGCCCCTCAGAAACTGATTGCATTTTAAGTTTAGCAGAGGAAGACGTGGTGGTTATTCCTTTCAAGTCAGTTTAACACAGAGCACTTCCTATAGCAAAGTCCTGTTTCCATTGTTGGGAAAACTGTTATGTCTAGCTATGTGTAGTGCCGGTTAAATATGGTGGAAGAAAGGCAAAAAAAAAATACTGAAGAAAAAAGTTTAATGGTATTCCAAAACTCAGAATAAACGGGGCCCTGTTGTTTGTTAGGAAACAATTTGGATAAGACAACTTTACCGCAATATGTATGATTGTATAAAAAGTAATAGCAAAGCCTGTTTGAGTGACCTTACAAATATTTTCATGGTCTTTCTACAGTTTCCAGAACATCTACAGGCAAATCTTTGTAAAGCTGAATAGAAATTGTAGGATGACTTTTGTAAAAGTACAAAGTCCTGGAGTTACTCCAGATTTATGCTACTGTGGCACTACTATTTTCAAAGTATGGGAAGCTTAACATACTGTTTTCTACTAAGGGTGGTCGTGATTCTTTTGGCATCTCGGTAAGAAAGGCATGGTCATTCACAGATAGTTAACTGATTCATTGTATAAACAGTAAAGATAGTAGAAAAGATGATTGCAATTGTACGTCCCTTCTGATAGAAACCCTGGTGTATGCAGCATTGGACAAACCTGTCATGTTGATCATGGCATGCTGCATGGATCCCGTCTGTGGTGAGGTTCACCAGCCTCATTGTTCTTCACATCATTAGACAATTCTTCCAAGTAAACAAAGCTCTCAATCTTCTGCCTTTACAGTGCTGAACTTTCTGGTACACTGAAGTTCAGTGAGAGCATTATGCTCTTACACATCTCTATAGGAACAAGTTCTTACAAGCAGTATATGCAGGTGGTATTGTTAAAGACAGTGCATACTAATGTCATGGTATGTGCTTGAGTTATATAGCAGTCACTTGTGCTAATGTTCAGGTCTCCACAATCAAGGACTGTGGTTAAATCTCTGGCCTAGATTCTGCCTGAAATCACTACTTCCTTGTTACAGTGTCTTCTGCAGTGGCCCACTACATGTGCTGATATTATAATGCAGAGAATAACAAACATGATACGGACACAAAAATAAAAATTATCAAAGCAATGCATAAACTCATGAGTTTGACCTCAGTGGTATGTGAGTTTTGAATGAAAGAGCAATCAAGGTTTCAGAGGTAAATGGAAATGGAATAACATGCAATATAGTTTCATGAAGTGCAGGTTTTATCAGACTAATTTATTATCTTGATGAGATAGCTGACTTCTTAAACAAGGGTAATGCAATGAACCTGATCTGTCTAAATTTGAGCCAAGTATTTGATATAGTTCCCCACGGGAAATTATTATTAAGAAATGAGAAAATGGGGATTAATTCAAAAACTGTGAGGTGGATAAAAAGCTTGCTGAAGTAGAAGCTTCAGTGAATTAT
>WEKW01005984.1:203145-256080 GCA_013389905.1 Sula dactylatra | reverse complement strand
TATGGTTATATGGTTTTCTCCCAGAAAGATTATAATGTGAAAGAATAGCATATTTAAGAATATTTTAAAGCATTTCATTTGGAATGGACTATACAATATACATAACAATTCTTTCCATGATAAAAATCCCCATTGGTTTCCTTAAACTAAACAGCTAATACTCCTTCAGAATAACAACAGTTCTGTAAGCTTTACTTAATGACATTACTAATTTGGAGAGTTTTATGAAGTTTCCTGGAGAAAAGCAGGTGGCTTGGCAGTAATTTAAAAGGTTCACAATTTGTGGTAGCGGTTTCAGGGGGTTTCATATTTCTAAAGAGGGAGACCAAGCTGCATATTGCTTAAGAGTGTCTGACACAATGATGTATCATTTTGGACTAAGTTTCCAGAAGTTCGTTGGTCATTAAATGTGCTGCTTGACTTTATATCGCAGTTTCCCAGCTGTCTCTACTGGGGGTAATCTTAACGCTCAAACAGAATTTATTAATGAGGGCATAAGCTTGCAGTACTGATGAAACAGTAAGTTGCCCAGATGATTTTATTAAACAGGAACATAGATTTTTAGATAAGACAAAAATGTCATTTAAGTAGATTTGAAAAGAACTGGCTCATTTTCTGCAGAGCACTGGGAAAGTATTTACAAACGGTCTGGATAGTATTTGATATCCTGTGGGGACTTTTAAAATTCTTGGATTGCACATACATCAGTGTCTTACTACACAACACAGTACATGAATTGTTGCAAGCAGCGCATGAGGCTCTCAGGCAGTATAGATGTGGTTCTGTTGAGGTAGGAGATACTGGCATGAAATGACTCTGCTAATGTAGTTTGCACAGCCGCGTGGAGGGTTGATACTCCATTGTGCTGCTGCCTGTTCAAGCATGTTACACTGGAAGTACTAAAAGAAACATGAATCTTTCTAAACATAGGAGCTGGCAGTGTAAGTTTTTATTCCTTTTCATGTCTAAGAATTAAAAAAAAATCTGATTTAGCAAATAAATTTACTAGCTCAGTTAGTGAGAAGATAAAAAGTAAGCTATCAAGTTTGCAATCAACTGAATCTCTCATATAAAACAAAGCAACCCCAATCTCACAAGCCTTATGTAATTATTTTTTTCTAACTGTATGGCCAGATTCAAATACATACTAGAGACGTTTTACACACACGTAAAAGGATCTGAGGGTAGGAGTACAGTACGTTTTAAATGAAGTGTATGTTCTTATATGCCTCCTGAGAGGCTGAAATGACCTCAGTATAAATGAGAATCTGATAAATGAGACTTCTGATACAGATTTGAAGCAATCTAATATGTAACACAGCTGCGTAAATATGTATATCAAGGGTAAGGTGAGCAAATATATTCTACAGCAGATACTAGGAGAAAAAGGTACCTTAATTAAGTGTTCCAAGAGGAGCACAAAGGGAACACAAAGGGAAGATATATAAACATGCCCATCTTCAATAATTTACATTAATTTTTGTAAAGATAGTGACATTGCATCCATGTAGCATGTACATTCTGGTACAAAGGTTAATAAATAGAAACTTGTTAACTGAAGAATCTTAAGAACAAAATTGAAGACTCTTAAGAACAACGTGGTTATTTCTTACTTGTCATTACACAGAATAATCATGCAGCTCCCTGCAGGTTTCATGTTCTTGTAGTCTGTTAGAATTTGGACAATATTATTTACTTATATCATTACATAATGCAAGATGAGTTGTTGTAATTGTATTCAGTACAATTCTTTCAGGTTTCCCTTGAAAATGAACATTCATTCATATTTTTCTCCCTGAAAGATTTAAAAGTGCTTTTGCTCGTATTTGTCAGTTCACCTATAGCAGGGACTGAGCCAGCTCAGATGTGAAATGCAGCAGCTGTGTAAGTCTGCAGCAACGCTGCACAGCTTTGTAGGACAGGATGTGAGCTGTCTAGATGAAACATTATGAAAACTTTAGAATCATGTAATATAACTGTTTGAGTTGGAATTAATCTATGGTTGAAGAAAATTGCATGGAACTTAATTTCTCGTGACCACGATCTCCATTTTAGATGTTATTTCTACCACTAACAGGCTTGTCCTATTGTACTGAGCTTGGATAGAAGCTATATCTGTGGACATCTCTGGCATCACTGACTTGTCACTTTGCAAATAAAGAATGTAAAATCTCTAACAGGGTAACTATGGAAAGGAATAAATAATAATCTAGGAAGACCAGGACCAAATGGAAATATTTTTTTTACGACTTTTTTTATCTGGTATTTTCCATTCTAGCTGCCTACTCTTTTGTTCATGAAGTCCTGTAAAAATACTCAAACATGAGCACCTGTTGAGCTAGGCATTGCACATAGGAGAAGACAAAAGATTTCTGAAGTTCAAACAGGGACTTTGTGTTTTGTTTCTGTCCATTTATCATGCCCCACACAGTGAGGTGTCAGTTCTCATTTAAATCTTTGCTACCACTAACAGCAAAAAAAGTTGTTTAGCGAGCAGTGGTACAAATGATCTTGATTTCCTCTGGTTTGTGTCCTCTGTGCGCTCTGTCCCCCATGGCGATGATGCTCATTCTCCCCTTATCCTTCTGATACGCCTCCAGGCAGCAGAAGGCAACACCGCTATATGGTTCCTAGAAAATCTCTTTTAACACCCAAGTTCGCCTTTTCTCCAAACTAGACCCATTTCAGGGAGCCTGACTGTGCCCTTAGTAGTGCTTGCAAATAGTTCTCCAGCTGAATCAAACAAAAACACCAGGCTTGAGGCAACTGAACACATTTTATGAATTTCAGTTTGGGGTTTCTGTATTTCTTCCCTGCCTTGAGGTTTTGCATTATTCCAGCTTTCTGACTTTAACTTCAAGGTCATGTAAACCTCAATTCAGCAAAGCAATCATCTGCTTAATTTTTAAACTATACCTTCAGTCTGACAAAAGCGCGTGCTAAATTGAGGCTTTCAGTGTTATTAGTAATATACGTTTTGATTCATCTGTTATTTCAACATTCTTTTTTTTTTAAATTTATTGCACATGGGAGGAAAAGATGGAGGAAGATGCTTGGAGGAGGAAAGGATTTTCAGAGATGTAAATAGAGATGCAGAGAAATACATGTTTATAGTTTACACATATCTGTATCTAAATGTGTATTTGCAAACAAAACTAAGAAAATAGTCTTTACTATGTGAAAAGCTTTGATATTTTTTATTTGTACATAAAGTGATTCTTCCTGGCATCTTGGTTTCTGTGGACATTTAATTTACAGTAGTTCTTTTGTCACTGATGGGGACCTTAAAGGCACCAGCGGTAGATTTGATGAAGACGACAAGATCCTGGCATTTCTGCTGCTGGGATGAAAGGTAGAATGTTTAAAAAACATATTTAGTGGAGAGAGAGAATAGTTGAAGCAAGACAAAGAGGTGGACTGAAATTCGAGATTCAGTTATTTTTTCTGTGTTCCATTTTGAAAATAAGCATGGAAACTGCTCAGCTGTGGAAGTGCAAATTATGGATCTGTGTGTACTGTAATGGTAGGTGCCAGAATTAGAGAAGACAGCTTAGGGTCCTTAAAAAGTACTACCAATAAGCATAAAATGGGGTGAAATTAAGATCAGATCCTTTTTTGGGCCTTGTAATGTTTGCTTCACTGGAAGGTTTTGGAAGATGCTTAAAGGATTTAAATTTAAATAGGATACAGCACTGGGGCAATATTACGTTGTTAGCAGAACTAGAGAAAAATCATTAAATGAAGGGAAATTCTTGAAAGGAGTATCAGCCTGTAGAAATGGAAAAAAATTAATCAAGTACCAGTCGTGGTTTTGGTGCCATGTACTACTGTACTTGTGTCTGGGACTGTGATGTCCAGTTTACGATTAAACATCAACCAGGGCTTTCCAGTCCATCCCTTGTATCTACTGTTTCACAGTGACAACATTTCATAATCAGGATGGTTTTCTTGCTTTTAAACAAGAGCTTCTTACTCCTAGTAATATCACCCTGGATGATTCAGTTCCCTTCTCAGTGATTAAGTTCTTTAGTTATTTATTGGTTGAAATTACACCCTTTCCTCCATGTCACTTAGTCACAAGAGAGAGGATGTAAAGAGCGATTTTTCCTTGGTGGGACACTCTTCTGTGTCTCTGTAAGTATTTATGTTAGTTAATATGCACATGGATAAAAAATGTAATGTATTGGTCTGTCATAAAGATCCTGAGCTATTCTTCAAAGCCCTGAGAATGTGTTGAATAGGTGGTTTCCTTCAGGCTTCAGTTGCTGAATGATCATGGAACCTGGAATATACCTGGGTGGTTAAAAAACTTCCTGTTCTGTTTTACCAATTTGGAATGAATTCCACAGCTAAGAGCTCTGCCTAAGAATTGTATGCCTCTAATTTCACATAATTTAAATTCCAGCAATGCTAGGAGAATAATAAGAGGAGTACAAAATAATGATAATGATAATAATGATAATAACAATGATACTAATAATAATAGTAATAATAAGGAATAAGAATAAAAATAAGAAAAAAAAATCACATAATAAATGTTTGCATAGGTTTGCTAACACTGGCGTAACAGGTAGGTGTGGAAGAGGCTGGTATCCAGCCTGGAGAAATTGTACTAATGCACCATTTCAGGCTGTGTACTGGCACAGGTCGGTCTTTAAATGTGGTGATGTGCTGACAGGATTGTCATTTTTGATGGTAAAGAATTGAGACAACAGGAAAAAAAATAAGACTCTCTAGAGATCTACACGTGTTAGTTTTCCTGCAGAAGGTGATAAAACTGCTGGAAGCAAGCAGTCACCATGCAGAATTATTGCAATACAGATGGCCTGGAAGTGAGACATATTAATGTCACTAGGTTAATTTTGTCAGTGGTGAAGGGTTTTTTTTTTTCTTGCAAGAAGGAAGACAAATTATTAATATTTACCATGGAGAAGACTGGAGTTCCAGTTGATGTTTAGATGCAATACTTGTATTACCATCAGAAGATATAGTGTAGGTTTGGAGTGTAGATTAGGTGCTTCTGAGAAAAAGCATACAGCTCTCTCTGCATCTGTTAAGAAGAAAGTTTAAACAATCTCACCATTGTGCATGGAGGTTTTTTTTAAAAAATAAGTATATGGTACAGAAGAAAGGTGTATGCTTCTTGCCACTTTAAGAAACTTGGGATTTAATAGCTTACTAGGTAGATGAGGTCCATCTTTGTCCATAATTTACTACAATAATACTTAGGTGATAAAAAGAGATAACTAGGTACAAAACAAAGAAACTGGATTGCTCAGTAAATTAATAAAAATATATTAATCATGGCTCTTCAGAACATATTGAAAGCCATTCATGTGATCAAGGAATATTAATTTTGAGACATAATTTTATAGCTAGTTCCAAATTATCAGAAGTGACTAGTCATTTTGAATGCTTAGCCTGAAATATGTATGAATACTGTTTTTACTGTGCTTTTTTAAAGCTGCATGATTGTATTTGATGAAAGTGGGATTTTTTCTGGAGTCTCAACTTCCATAACAGAAGTAAATCATCATTTAACTTTAAAAAAGAGAAACAAAATCTTATTATTAATGCTTTTCAATATAAGAATGTTACTCAAGATCCAGGACTCCTCTGTCTTTGTGTATTATTTGTAATACACAAATGCAAAACAGAAATTAATGATGGCTCAATAGATTTTCCAATATATATATGTGACAAATGACAAGAGTTGATAAGATAAACAGGAGAGTAAAAGGGAGATAGTGTTGTTTAGCTTGTGCAGAACTGATCTCAGTACATAAATTATCCAATTAGTGTAGGATTTTTTTCTCTGGGGGTCATAGTACAAAGCGTTTTAAGAATTAAATGACAGTGGGTGATGACATTAGTCTGCTGTTTGCTTGTTCCTACCAGAAAGATGAGGCAGAAGATGGGCTGGCTGGAACGTTTGGAGTGTGCACAGCAAAGGAATGCAAATGCACTGATCAGCTTAGAAACTGACATTTGATGGTAGATGTGCTGCTGCATAGGATGAGGAGCCATCATTAAGGGAGGTGAGGTTTCAAGGTGATGGGCAGGACAAATGAGCTTGGCAGGAGCCTTATGGCTTGGTACAAACATGAAAATGTTGGGTTTTTTCAAAGCTAGATTCATAAGTGTTTCTGTGTCTTCCTCAGTGAGAAGATCAGAATCTGGATGAAGGGTAAGGAAGGCAGTTACGTGCCACTAGGACTGTTATCTGGAAAGAAAAAGATAAAACATGGCTGCAATCCAAGTATGAACATAGAGAGCATGCAGTATCAGAGATGTCACAGATGTTACACACCTTGATGATGGCAGTGGTGGTGGTTACAAGGTTCTTGATGAACAGAGGTGGAGGGTTTGGAATAGGTGGAAGATGAGGATATCCAGTTTCTCCACGTTCATCCTGAGTTGGCAGCTTGACATGAGAGCTCTCAGAGGGGCATGAAAAGCTAACTAGCCCTGAATTATTCAGCCAAGAATCTTTATCGTCTGTATTATAGGGTAAGAAACACTTACTGCCATGTCTCTGAGCAAAGGTTACAATGTGTAGTATTATTTGCTTCCCCTAATTTATTACACGCTTCCAAATTCATCAAAGCACAATTTCCTTTAGGGTGCGGAAGCAACCTCCTATATTTCTTATTTTTTCATGGAAAGAATTCATTCCTAACTTCATAAACTTTATTTTTAAGAAATTGAGGTTCAAGGTTTCTAATAATGTCTTTTTCCAAAAAAGTAATATTTCACTTTGATGTGGCAGTACTCAGTTGCCTGTAGTCAGCAGCAACCTTTTGGCTTTAGTACTTATTGACATATACCCCAAGAACAGTGCTAGATATTGGGAAGATCTGACTTTCACCATTATAACTGACACTGACATTGTAACATCAAGTCAGAGAAACTTTTCCCAGAGGGACAAAACCAAGCTATCCAGCTTTGGATATTACAGAATCACAGAATGGTAGGGCTTGGAAGGGACCTCTGGAAATCATCTTGTCCAAACCCCCTGCTTCAGCAGGTACACCTAGAGCAGGGTGCACAGGACCGCGTCCAGGTGGAGTTTGAATATTTCCAGAGAAGGAGAGTCCACAACCTCTCTGGGCAGTCTGTTCCACTGCTCTGGCACTCTCATATCCAGGTGGAACTTCCTGTGTTCCAATTTGTGCCCACTGCCCCTTGTCCTGTCCTTGGGCACCACTGAAAAGAGTCCGGCCCCATCGTCTTGACACCCGCCCTTCAGATATTTATAAGTATTGAGAAGATCCCCCCTCAGTCTTCTCTTCTCCAGGCTGAACAAACCCAGGTCTCTCAGCCTTTCCTCATAAGACAGATTCTCCAGTCCCCTGATCATCTCCGTAGCTCTCCGCTGCACTCTCTCCAGTAGTTCCCTGACTTTTCTGAACTGGGGAGCCCAGAACTGGAGGCAGTTCTCCAGATGTGGCCTCGCTAGGGCGGAACAGAGTGGGAGGATAACCTCGCTCGACCTGCTGGCCGCACTCCTTGTAATGCACACCAGGACACCATTGGCCTTCTTGGCCACAAGGGCATGTTGTTGGCTCATGGTCACCCTGTTGTCCTCCAGCACTCCTAGGTCCTTCTCAGCAGAGCTGCTTCCCAGCAGGTCAACCCCCAACCTGTACTAGTGCGTGGGGTTGTTCCTCCCCAGATGCAGGACCCTACACTTGCTTTTGTTGAATGTCATGAGGTTCCCCTGGGCCCAGCTCTCCAGCCTGCCCAGGTCTCGCTGAATGGCAGCACAGCCTTCTGGTGTATCGGCCACTCCTCCCCATTTTGTGTCATCAGCCAACTTGCTGAGGGTACACTCTGTCCCTTTGTCCAGGATATTGATGAATATCTTGAACAGCACAGACCCCTGGGGNACACTCTGTCCCTTTGTCCAGGATATTGATGAATATCTTGAACAGTGCACAGACCCCTGGGGAACACCGCTAGTTACAGGTTTCCAACCAGACTCTGCCCCGTTGATCACAACCCTATGAGCTCGCCCTTCAGCCAGTTCTCTATCCACCTCACTGTGCTCTCTTCTAACCCACACTTCCTAAGCTTGTCTGTGAGGATGTTAGGGGAGACAGTGTCAAAAGCCTTGCAGAAGTCAAGGTAAACAACATCCTCTGCTCTCCCTTCCTCTACCCAGCCAGTCATGCCATCATAGAAGGCTATCAGGTTTGTCAAGCACAATCTCCCCTTGGTGAGTCCATGTTGACTCCGTCTGATAACCTTCTTTTCTTCTACATGCCTAGAGATGACCTCCAGAACGCACTGTTCCATCACCTTTCTGGGGTGGGGGTGAGGCTGACTGGCCTATAGTTTCCTGTGTCCTCCTTCTTGCCCTTTTTGAAGACTGGAGTGACATTGGCTACCCTCCAGTCCTCGGGCACCTCTCCTGTCCTCCGTGATTTTTCAGAGATGATGGAGAGTGGATTAGTGACAGTATCCTCCAGCTCCCTCAGCACGTGCATCTCATCAGGGCCCATGGATTTGTGAAGATCCAATTTGCCTAAATGATCTCTAACCCAATCCTCCTCAACCAAGGGGAAGTCTTCCTTTCTTCAGATGCTCTCTCTCACCTCTGGGTGCTGAGATGCCTGAGGGCCAGCCTTAGCAGTGAAGACTGAGGCAGAGAAGGCATTCAGTAACTCTTCCTTCTCTGCATCCTGCCTCACCAGGGCACCCACCTCGTTCAGCAGCGGGCCCACAGTTTCCCCAATCTTTCTTTTACTACTGATGTATTTGAAGAAGCCCTTCTTGTTATCCTTGACATCCCTTGCCAGATTTAGTAACAAGTGGGCCTTGGCCTTCCTCGTTGCATCTCTGCATACCCTGACAATGTTCCTATATTCCTCCCAAGTGGCCAGTCTCTTTTTCCACATACTGTAAACCTCCTTCTTCCATTTCAGTTTTTCTGGAAGCTTGTTCCTCATCCATGCGGGTCTCCTGGCTCCTTTGCTTGACTTCTTCCTCACAGGGATGCACCGATCTTGAGCTTCGAGGAACTGGTACTTGAATATTGACCAGCTCTCTTAGACCCTCCTACCTTCTAGAGCCCTAACCCGTGGGATTCCTCCAAGCAGGTCTTAGAATAAGCCAAAGTTGCTCTCCTAAAGTCCAGGGCTGTAATCCTACGTGTTGTCGTGGTTCTACCACACAGGATCCTGAACTCCACCATCTCATGGTCACTGCAGCCAAGGCTACTACCCCCAACCCTCACATCCTCAACCAGACCTTCTTTGTTAGTATAAGGTCCAGCAGCACATCTCGCCTCGCTGGCTCCTCCATCACCTGTGTCAAAAAGTAATCCTTAGTGCTCTGCAGGAACCTCCTGGATTGTGCGTGCCCCGCTGTGTTGCTTTTCCAGCAAATATCACGGTTGGTTGAAGTCCCCCATGAGAACCAGGGCCTGCGATTGGGAGGCTACTTCCAGCTGTCTGTAGAAGGCCTCGTTGACTTCCTCTTCATGAGCAGGTGGCCTGTAACAAACGCCCACCACAGTGTCACCTATATTTGTCTGCCCCTTAATTTTTACCCATAAGTTCTCAAATCGAATTCTTCCTCCACCCCTCGGCAGAGCTCGATACATTCCAGTTGCTCCCTCACATATAAAGCAACTCCCCCACCTCACCTTGCTGGTCTGTGGTTCCTAGAAAGTGTGTAGCCATCCATAACAGCATTCCAGTCATGTGAGCTATCCCACCACATCTCTGTAATTGCAATCAGATCGTGGCCCTGCAACTGCACACAGATCTCTAGTTCCTCCTGTTTATTCCCCATGCTGCATGTGTTGGTGTACAGGCGTTTTAGAGAGGTAACTGATCATGCAGGTTTCCCTGGAGGGCTGCATGAGGATCCACTATAGCCATGCACACCCTTGAGGTGGTTGGTGTTCTGATTGTCACCTCGTGAGGCAGCTCAGGCACCTTTGACACTGCTCTGGTTGTCCTGGCTTATTCCCCTGTTGGATGTGATGGCATTAGCATTGTCACTTTGGCCACCGCCCCCTGAGTCCTTCAGTTTAAAGCCCGCCTCACCAAGTTGGCCAGCTGCTGCCAAAGATTCCCTTGCCCCTTCTAGACAAGAGGATTCCATCCCTCCCTAACAAGGCTATGGTTGCTGGGGGAAGTCCCATTGTCATAAAAGCCAAAACCCTCGCAACGGCACCAGCCACGTAGCCAAGAGTTGATTTGCATTATTCATCTGTTATTTGCTGGCCATTTTTATGCAACTGGTAAAATAGAGGAGAAGATGACTTGGGCACCAATATTTTTCACTTGCTCCTCCAGGGCTTTATAGTGTTCCTTGGTTCTGCCCAGGCTCTGGCTTGCAGCATCATTTGTGCCCACATGGAAGAGTAACAGCAGATAGTAATCTGTGCTCTTGACAAGTTGTGGCATCCCCTCAGCGATGTCTCAGAAAGGAGCAAACCTGTCATGACTGCCTGTCAGGTTGGCAGATGAGCACCTCAGTGCCTTTTAACAGAGAGTCACCCACTACGAGCACTCATCTCTTTACAGTATCCACTCCATGCTGCTGGTGCAGTTGCACCTTGCAGACCTTGCTCGTGAGTGTCTGTAGCTGTTAAAGCTTCATATCTGTTGTTGGTAGTGATGCTGGAGGGTGGAGACTCAAGCAGAGCCCCGCTTTTGTGGGTCACCACGGTCCAGGGTGCCTCCTTCTCAGTGGTGTCCGCTACAGGAATGTGGTTCTGAAACCACCTATCTATCTCCACCTCAGCTCCACTAATACTGTGCAGCCTTTTAACTGTTTCCTGCAACTCAGCCACCTGATGCAACAGATCATCAACCTGTGCACATCTTGTACAGGTACTCAACTTTACAGCAGGAGAAGGGTCTGGGCACTCGCTGCAACCTACTGCCCGTAGTGAAGCCTCCTTCCTTACCAGTTTCGTCTGGGTGGATGCATCAGACATCTCTGAGGCTTTCTCCGTGGCAACACCAGTTTTAGCTCTGAGGAGAGTGCCCACCATCCTGGCAGAGTTCCTCATCTATGTATTTCTTTAACACTGTGCCAGGGAGCCTTGCACATGCAAACACCATCATGTATTTTTAAGCCACATATCAACTGAATTCAACACATACCCTCCATTTCATGCTATGAAGATGTGATTCTGGTAGGATAGCCCCAGCATCATTATAGATACTTTGAACTGAAGCAGACACACAGAATAATATTCTGTCTTAGGACCTTTGGACACCTTGTCAGGGTGCAGAAGAAATCTGGAGTCAAGTGCAGTGTAACAAAGGCAATAAAGCTTTGCTGGTTGGTCTGAGAAGTACCTGATGCTGCTGTATTTTATAATATAGATATAGGCAGAGTGGCTGGAGCTCTGCATTCATAGCAAATGTTGCAGGTTTGGAATATTTACATTGCAAACTCTTAAACTTTCCAGTTCTCCAAACATAGTTTATTTAGGGTCTGGTTTCCTTGTCAAATATTTTTGGAAAAAAGTTAATTGGGGATTGTAAAGTAATGAAGAGGACAAGTTAGTGACAGAGAGTTACTGAGTTACCATTTGATAAATGAAGTGTAAGCAAGCTATTTTCATTCCAGAAGAGCCAGATGTTAAGTATTTAATCTGTGAATTCAGAAAATGGGCGGTGTGTACAGGCTCTGGGGCTGTATCTTGCAAAGTAGTGATTTTGAAAGAGTGTCCTGGAGTCTTGAGGAATCAGTTGAATGTGATGGGGCCAATACAGTACTATAGCTGAAGGGGTTGGTGCACTCCCTGGGCAGGCAGGCAGTGGAATACAAAATAGAAGAGTTTTCTGCTGTACTGGGGCAAGCACAGCTAAAATATCATTCCGGTTTGCATGTTCATGTTTTAGTAAAAACCTCAACAATTGGAGAGGGCTCCAAGATCTAGGAGAAGTTGTGAAAGACTAGAAAATCCCAACATGGAGATACGCACTGTGCTTTATCTGTGGAGTTTATCAAACTGAGGAAAGTGGTGTGTAGTCAGTCTTTAAGGACCCACTATAGAAGAAAAATCTCATGTTCATAGGTTTTTTCAGTTCTAGCTTCAAAGTTATAAGGATATTTAGGGTGGAATTCCTCTGGCTAGATACAAACGTCTGTATCTGAGCACAATTACTAGATTTCCTGTATAGTCAGTTGAGAGAAATAAGCATTTCTCAGCTGTAATTTATCTTTTCCTAAGGCAGGTGTTTAAGAGGGGTCAAATGAACCATGCTGTGGAAGTGCCTTTTTCTCTACCTTGACAGGGTGATGTGAGTAGATATTGACATTGCAGAGCTCTAGGTTAGGTGAGAAGAGTTCTTTTCCTAGTATGCAGTTTGATGTTTAAGCTAGACAAATTCAAACTAGAAATAAAGCATATTTTTAACAGCATAACTAAGTGCTGAAATAACAACCAGTGATTGTGACAGATTGTCCATGACTGGAAATTTTAAATCGAGTTGTTTCTGTAAAAGCTATGCTCAAGTTCAACCACAGCTATTGGATCTGGAGAGCCAATTCAAGAAAATGGTGTGGGTTGTGCTGTGCAGCAAAGTTGGATTAGATGGTCCTTTCTATCCCTACAAGCTCTGAATCATACTTTGCTGATGCTTCGGTAAGCTGTAAATGTGAAAATTTACTTTGAATGCAAGTCAACAGCTTACCCAGTTTGAACTCCTGATGTCCAGTGCATAGTTTCAGAGGAAATAATTTGCAAAATTTGTGGTAATTTGCCTCTCTAAATATACCAATTTCACATCAGAGTTACAATTTTCAATACCTTTTCATTAGTTTTGTGTTACACAACGTAGTCTGATCTTTTTTCTAAAAAAATAAACTTCACAACTATGTAACATAAGTTTTTGGGAAGCAGCTATTGATTATGTAATTGTGACATTTGGTTTTAGAAATAAAATTCTGGTAATTTGTTATTAGAACAGGTAGATTAGAAAAAATCAGTATTGCTCTTAAAGGTCAGTGGAATAAACCTTTTTTCAAATCCTCAGAAAATGTGGATTGTCATTTCTACATGCAGTATCTGTATACATTCTTATAAATATACATATTACTCTTATATTGTGAATAAAATGGGCTAAATACACCACCTTAATTAGAGTAGTGGAAATAACAAGTTATTTCCATTATTTGAATGTCTTTGGCAAATATCCATTGTGTCAACATAATTAAGACATACTAATATTAATCTGGTAAGTACTGTAACTTTACATAGTGGAAAAATAAAATAAAATGGACCATGAGAACATTTTTCAATATCAGTTTCAATTTTAATACTTTATATTGTTGTGAAAAGTTATAAAAATGTGTTATTATTTTATTACCCCATTAAGAAAACAACGCAGCAACAGATGCTTGTTACCCTGATTTTCTCAGTCTGTTTATGGGGATGTTTTATCAAAATGGGTCTTTTAAAAGTTATAAAGATGTAATACTCTCCTAAATTAGGTCATAAATGCCTAATGTGGAAAACTAATACATTTTATTATTTTTCAAGTATGGGTTTATGTATATTAAAATATGCAGCTGTTAGGAAGTCTGGAGTGTGTATAACAGAAACATTGCATTACAAGATGTTAGTGTCTCTCTGAGTATGTACATTCTTTATGCATATACCCACACAAGTTTCTGGCATGTGGAAGAGACTACATTAACATTTTGGCTCAGTATTATTTTCTAATATCATGGATTATTTTTTATGAATAGATGTGAATGCTAAATATACTGAGCACATACATGTATTTTTACTCTGTATTTGCCAAAACCTTCTCTTACACAAATGGAGCGAGTCGATCTAAAATGTGTTACATGCCATTACATCAGCAATTGCATGCTGCATTTCCGAAAAATGGTAGATGTTCCCACACCAGGAGAGGTAACAAGATGATCTCTTAGTTTAAACCTTGCTCTGTCTTCCATGCTGACCAGCTGGGATGGATTTGTGGTGGAGGAGGAGGAGGGATTCAAACACCTGCTTGTTACAGGTAGCATGGTGACTATGACTGCTTTGGGAAATCGTACAACCAGAAGGATTTTCGAATTTCTCCATAATTTGAGGTGAACAGACCAGTTGTCAAAGATGTATTTGCTGAACCTCATACTTCATGTCCCCACTGATGAAAGCCGCTAACGGTCACCGAAACATCTGTGAAGTATACACCAAATTTTGTGGCAGTGGCGGGAGTGCAACAAATTAATAGAGACCTGTTTCCATCCCACACACATCCCCTTCCTTACTGATTTATGTATATGGGAAGATCTATGTATAGAATTATTTTGTTGCAAAGGGGAAACAGGGTTTTTGTGACCTTTTATTCTAATTATTGCAGCATTGCTTGTCCAGATATACTACTTTTTTAAAAAAAACCAACAATCGAACAAGAATCTTTATGCCATGTTGAGGCCCTCATGCTTGTAAAGAAGTGATAAATATATACAAAACTATCTTACTGTCATTCAGATACTCCCTTCAAAATACTCCTTTTTTCCACAATGCTTAAAAAAACCTTGTCAGTAATGAGGTTGTCAGTGTGCTGATATCAATCATACTGGTGAACATTTTTTTCTTTGCATTGCCTTTTTTTTTCTGTGTGTACCTTTTGCCCTTGCATGAAGATTGTTAACATCTGAGGAAGAAGTTTTATTTTGTTTAATATTACTTGTGTACTTTAGAAAGCAGGATTATGGGCTGTGAGTATGGGCTCACCACTTCAGCATTAAAACAAATAATTGTAAATGTCATAAAGCAGCAATTTAAATGAAAATGAATTAGTAATAGATATTTTTAATATAAGCAATGTGAAAACTCAACCTTGAACCAGGAAGACCAAGTTAATCTCTGATATTTATAGCTTCATCTTTGGTGTGTCTTACCAAGATCAAAATCAAATATCAATAATCTTGATCCTGACATGAAGGAAAACTCTTTCTTCTTGCTAGGTCTGGTCTCAGTGTCTGTGATTTCATATAACACTGAGTATGTGGAATCATTGCAGACCTTATCATTGCAGACCTCTGTCCACACACACTTGCCTTTAACCTCACTTTCAAGCTTTCTGTTTGCAGGAAGTGCTGAACTGTGGAACCAGTTTTCCTCCATATTTGGAGGAATTTTCCACTTGATGCATTGCAAGCTTGGCTCTGCCTATGAAACCCTTCTGTTTTCAAAATTTTCAAATTTTAAGTTTTAGTTTGGGTGACATGAGTCATGCAGCTTGACTCACTTCTGCATCTTAAGTTTCCACAAATTCAGAGATATGTGGCCCAGGGTTTTGCTTTTGGTCTAATTCTTGTGCTGGTAATTTTCCATCCTCTTTTTTCTTGTATATGTTTTCTGTGAGGATTAGTTTGCTACCTTTTCTTACTGGCCAGCAAATATTGATCCTGTTGTGTTGTGGCTGTGTTTATGTTGACAGATAGAGTTTGTTAGAAAAATCTGCAGCATGGTGCCCTCTCTTATCCATGTTCCATTCTCTTATTTGTTTGGGGTAGAGACACCTGGCTGGTGTGGCATGAGACTGTCCTCAGGGCAGCTTATAATCAGGTTTTCAACCTATGTTGGACTCTGTTGTCGCATGTCATGTGGGGTCTTTCCACAGGGAATCACCTGAAAAAGGAGCTTTGCAGAAAAGGGCCTGGGGATCCTGGTGGACACCAAGTTGACCATGTGCCAGCAGTGTGCCCTTGTGGCAAAGGCGGCCAACAGCACCCTGGGCTGCATTAGGCAGGCTGTTACCAGCAGATCAAGGGAGGTGATCCTTCCCCTCAGCTCAGCACTGGTCAGGCCCGCCTAGAGTGCTGGGTCCACTGCTAGGCTTCTCAGTACAAGAGAGATATGGACATACAGGAGCATCTAGTGACGGGCCACTAAGTTGATTAGGGAACTGGAGGATCTCTCATATGTGGAGAGACTGAAAGAGCTGGGACAGTTCAGCCAGGAGAAGAGAAGCTTCATGGGAATTTATCAAGATGTATACATGCTTGATTAGGGGGGAGTGAAGAAGGCAGAGCCGGGCTTTTTTCAGTGGTTCCTTGTGAAAGGACAAGAGGCAATGGGCACAGATTGAAATAGAGGAAATATAGAGGAAATTGCACTTAAAAAGAAAACACTTTTTCATTGTGAGGGTGATCAAATGTGGGAACAGGCTGCCCAGAGAGGCTGTGGAGTCTCCATCCTTGGAGATATTCCAAACTGAAGTGGACACATTCCTGAGTAACCTGCTCTAGGTGATCCTGCTTTGAGCAGGGGGTTGGACTAGACAATCTCTAGAGGTGCCTTCCAGCCTCAGTGAGTCTGTGAAAGCATGTTTAGGGATTGTGTAAATTCAAATTGTCTGTCTTCTCATCATTCTCTGGATTCAAGACCTGCGCTCAAAAGGCTTTATAGATGTACCCGTTACAGTTAAAATCATGCTGTAACACATTTGCCTCTCTTCTAACCATGTTAGAAATTGCACATGAAGCCTGCGTGCCATATAGTTTTAATTAACTTAATTGATCACAGTAGCTGTGCTGCCAACCGCCAAAGTGTTGATAGGACTTCACCGGAAGCTCAGCTAGTCTGTCATCATCTGGTCTCAAAATGTAGTTAAGATGATCCTCCCCTTTCAGAACTGTAGGTTTTTATGAAGTCTGAAATTCAAGCCAATGTGCAAAAGGCTGAATACTTTTCAAGCCTTGCAAATAGGTGACAATGGAGTGTCCTGGATATAATTCACATTAATGAAGTAGACTCTATAAAGGCAGCATAAAACATACCATGGCTTCATTACCAGGGTTCCATGGTCAAGAAAGTGTTTAGTCTGCCCTTCTGCCAGGAGTTTTTGCTTCAGAAAAGATCAGTCAGAGGTGAGCCTTTACAAAACTAAAAACTTGAGACATGTTTTTCTGAGTGAGTTTCATTAGAGATTGTTGTTCCTGGTGGCTAGATATGCCTGTTCCTTCATTACAACCTGATAATGTATGTTATGGCCTGCTACTTGTTGAGGCGTATTTATTAATTTAGCACTGAGTCAAAGCGTTGATAACAAAGTGGAGCAAGACTTGGTAAACAGTTGTTTTATGGCTTCAAGGTTATTTTTTGAGATATCTTTTCTGGATGAAATATTTCAGAACCAATTTGATTATCTGCTTGTAGCTTCTTTCTAAACCTAACTAAAAGACATTAACACTTAGTTGTACACTTTTCTAGGCCCAGGCTTCATTAATAGAATACATCTTCTCTATCTGCCTTCCCCAGAAAAGCGGGAGGAATAATAATGATAATAATTCAAGATTCTATCTGAAAGTCATTTTTCTCTGCTGTGCAGCCAGATTAATTTTGGGTCTCTACGTGCTACTAATACCAATCCTAGGTCTGTAAGAGGAGAATGCTGAAAATGGCATTTTCTGAACTGTAAGTTGTGTTGCTTATGCCGAGAAGGCATCCGGAAACACATCCCCAAATTGTGTAGTGTTGAGTGTGGTAAACTGGACCATGCTGCAGGGCCACCCACATGCTCTTGCTCAGCAGGGACCCAGATGGCTGCAGCTGTACCAGTTGGCTCGTGTTGTAGGAAGGTACTGCTGAGGCTAATTTAAACGTTACATACGTTTTAAAAAACAATATTTGGGGGTAGAAAAGTGTTGTAGGATACACTTGCAAAGGATGTAGTCCAGTGCCTCAACTTGAATATACTATTGTGTGGTCTAAGAAAGCCACAAGGATGTTCTCTGCATTCTCATTATACCCTCAGACTCTGTAAATGTAATGTTTTTGTCATCCTACACACGGATGAAAGGTGTATGCTCTTCTGAACTGTTCACTTTCCAGTTTGTAAGGTGTGTAAATTCAGACAGTTATACTTTGGGAACTTAATTTCTCCTCTTTGTAAAAAGAGCACTCTTGTTTTCATACTGAGTACTCCTATATTTACGGTGCAGTAAGTTGGGAGGGTTGCTTGTATGGTAAGTCAGTCTTTAAGGATGTTGTTTACTGAACTTTGTAGTCGGTGAAAAAAAGGAACTACACTTTCAGGAGTTTCAGTTGACAGTCTGATTTGTTGACAACTGGCTTGATATTTAAAGGAAGCCAGTAATAATATATCATTTGATGAAAACGTTCATGATTAGCCACTTTTTTTTTCAGAAAGCTCAACTTTATATGGCTAACATAATTAAAATAATATATAGTATCAAATAAATTGTTCTATATGGTTAAACTAAAGAAGTTCAGATTCTCCAAAACAATGAGATCAGAATTCATCTTGCCGAATGCAGGATATAGGAGAAGGCACTTTCAGAGAGGCATGTCCTTCTAAACAGCGTATTTCTCAGCACTGACTATAAATGGAGGTGGAGGTGACTAGCTTGGACTGAGAGACCATGCCTATAGTCTAAAATGAAAAAAGTTAATTGAGAAGAATGCCCATTAAATAAGAAAAAAAGATTTTGGGATGTCTTACTTTTAATTCATATAGAAGGTGATGTTAGACAGCACCGTAGTGACTTAATGATAGGATTGTTAGATACGGTACAATTTATGTTTGTTTTATTAAGCCTAAAATATTAATATTTCATGCAATTTTTATATTCAGAATGCTATTTTCAGATCTTTGTTGCATATCTCAGTACGTGTTAGTCATCTTAAAAGTGGTTTTGATATCCATTATGCCTCTGAATTTCCTTACCAGTTTTATAATCACATTTTATTAATTATGTAAATGTATTTTCATTCTGTTCTCACTGAATAAAATATATAAATACAGATTAAAAAATGGAGGGTAAGAGAAGAGCTGGAACTTACTATACCAAAAATATGCTCAGATTTATTTAAAAAGTAAAAAAAAAAAAGATCTTTTTCTCTGTCTTTCAATTGCAGCAGAGACATCTTGCTTATAACAGTAATTAGGAAAAATATTCTAAGATAGAAGTTGATTTTTCTGTTGGGTTTTTCCATCTCGTGAAGACGAAGTATTTGAAAAGTTTACATAGATAGAATATTTTATGTTTTTAGGTATATTGTATGAATTTTTAAAGTTTTTTAAAAGTTTTATTTAACAGCAGTAGAAGTTCTATGCAATGTTATTGCATCTTACACCTTTAAACAAGTTATGTGTCAAGAATTAGAAAAAGAACTGTATTTTAAATGTATGCTTAACAGGAATCAGATTCAGTGTTATGAACAGACAGATATTTACTTGCAAGGCAGATACCCAAATGTAGAAAAACGTGGCACCCAGAAGTTTAAAGTAATTGATGGATTTGAAAATTCATGATACTGTTGGAGATTTCTGTAATTTTTTGTTGTGTTTGTTAAAATCAAACCCCAAGGCTCTTAACTGGAACTTGAAACCTCATTGAGCTAAGCAGTGTATAAATCCAAGTTTCGTTTTGGATGTGTGAAGTAGCTTAAAATGAGAGATATTTAGTTGGAGCTGTCAAGGACGATGATGGAGAGGCAGGATCAGATAGAAGAGATGAGAGAGCAGTCCAAAGGCAGATAGATGTAAGCACTATTGGTACACGTCATTAGCTTAAGCTGGCACAAAAATTACCTAAAAATAACATGGAAGATAAATAGAAGGCAGCTGAATTACTGTAGGTCCCAGAGAAAAGGACTGAAGAAACAGGTCTCTTAAGGGGAGATCCTAAAGGGATGACGAAAAGTGGAAGGGAAGCGGGGAGAGGATAAAGTCATGACTGCCAAAGGAAGCTGTGGTTTTAAGGACATACAACTGACCGTATCCAAAGTAGCTAAATAAACCAAGGCAAGTAGGCTACAAGTGTACGCATTAGTTTTGATCGCGAAGCCACCTTTATGCATCTTGGTGAAGGTGACTGAGAGTTGTAGAGGTGGCAGCTATTAAACTGTAAGAGATTTCTGACAGAACTGGACATTTAGATTTGCTTGCTAATAGGCTATACTGGTGTCAGTAAGGCTTACTAAATACACAGCCATAACTGTTCTTATTTATATGCATAATATAAATATCACATTGTATAATAGCTGTAAGACAATCCAGAGCATTTCCGGGGGATTATTGCTCATCTCGGGTAGTTTAAGTCATCTAGCCTTTTGGCTTCATGCCTTAAAACACTACCAGAGACATGTTATAATCGTCCAGAAATGCACTGCCTGTTGTGAATTACAGTTTAAACCAAAATATTCAATACATTACACATATACCCAAAATATACAATTTAACCAGGTAATGTGATGTCCATGTTTAAAAAAAAAACACAACAGTTCTTCCACAAGCTGAAGAGAGGATTTTCCTACCCATCCAGAACAGCTCCAGTAAATCCGTGCTAGTTCGCAATGTCATTTACTTCTGCATTTAATGATCTTATTATCGTCATCTTTGACTTTTCTCTCTTTCCCTTTATTTTTAGCTGTTCCTCTTTTGTGACTCTGCCATGTCTGAATGAGTTATTTGGGCTCTGTGTTGGATCCCTGAAGAGCCCCATATGCTTCAAAACACTCAAATATGGGGCATAATTATAGCAATGAAGTGTAGAGAATGTCACAAGTAGCGTTCAAGACTGAACAGAGAAAATGGAAGGAAGACTAAATAATTACTCTCACTCTAGTACAATCACTACTATGTTTCTCTAAGTTACGCTTCACAGGAAGAGGTTTTCCTGTAACAAAACTATATCTGATCCAAGCATTCATATAAATACCTGTATTAAACTGTCTCAGTGATAGGATTAAATGTCATTATTTATTGATTTTCTCATCTTTTCTGGCATGAGAGATGAAATAGGAGATCACTGGTTACCCTCTCTCTGCCTTTTTCTGCTATTCATCCATTCTCTAAACTCTGCCATCCTGGGCTGTTCTCTCTCTCATCCCAATGAACAGATTTCTCAGCCTAATGTTTTTATTGATCCTGTCTTTATCGGCCCTATGATAGTTTGCCCTGAATCAAGCAAAGCATTCCCCACTAGATAGGGTTAAGGAGTTGCCAGCAGCCAGGCACACCTTATATTGTTTCTTTTTCTGCAGCCACCTTGTTTTTGTCAGCTAAAATTGCAAGCAAAAAGCAAACTACAATGTTTTCTGATATTAACTGTAATATTATGTCTTCTTCCTTGTAGACAATTTAGCTCAAGCTGGCAGGCTGCCCATTCTAATGCGCAAGGACACTGCTTTTCTGGGAGGCTGTGTCAGATAAAGCAGTTAGCTTTTCTGAAAGTGAAGGCTATTTTTTTCCCCCTTGTTAGTGGAACAAGACTGTATCAGCATATAAACGCAGCCTGCATGGCAACACAAAGATACCTGTTTTGCCTCATATTCGACCTCCTCAACAAAGCATATTTCTCATGTGGATATTAAAATAATAGCTTTTAAGTTAGAAAGTATGCTCGCTTGCACTACAATTATTAACTACTCAGTTAGGACACTTTTCCAGCTATCTGGGCTGAGGTTTTCAGAGGAGCCTGGGGAGTTGACTGCATAAAGCTATGTCTGTACCAGGAGATTAACTGTGTCTGTGCTCTCTGACACTGAGGCTAACAAGCATGGAATGGCCCGTGTCCATATTATTCAATTTTCCTATCCTGCAAAATGGGGTGGCCGTCCTCAGACCGCCTCCTGAGAATGCTTTCTGGCCCTCACATACCTCTGAGCTGTGTCCCGGCATTGGGGAATGGTAGTTGTCCTGTGCCAAAAGCATTCCTGGGGCTAGCTGAACAATTTAAGTGTACAGGGGTTTTCTGAGAGTCCAGGAATATTCCCTGAGACTGTTTTAACTTAAGGTCAAGTCTTAGTGTTGTTGGCTGCTCTAAAGCTGAAGTCTTAATCCCTGGCCCTTAGAGCAGCTGCCTGCACAGTCTTCATGGTGTTACCACATGCTGTTTGATCTACAAGAAAAGGTGCCTTCCACTCAGAAACTTTATGTGGTCAATTGTGTTTTATAAGTCATCCTTAACTATTAAAGTATAGAAAATGCAGTCATCTTTAAGAACTGCACAACTCTGTCATGTTAGAAGCCCTTCAACAGCATTCAGTATCTGATGCATCTTTTATATGATGCCTATTAATAATAGTAATAAGAATATCATAAGTCTTTCATTTTGTAGGCTTCAGCATTATATAAGGTTGCCCTGTCTTACTGCACGCTGCAGATATCCCTACTGCTTAGCTCAGGGCTGTATGAACTACAGATGTTGATGAAGATGTTGTCGACTTGCTGATGACAAGTAGAATACAAACAAATAATTTTTTTTTTCCATTTTGCTTTCCTGTAAGAATATCTTTTATCTTCTTTAATGCCCTTGGGAGGACTAATGTCAAACCGTGCTTTGAGATCCTCTGATCAAACACTGTATAACTGTTAACTGGTATTCCTGTGTACCCCGATGTGGTTTGTATATTTGCTATATGTTCCTGATGGTCAGAGACCTGCTCCAAAGCTTCTGCTGTTTTTTGATTCAGGTACTGGGTATCTGTTGTGTAGACAGGTAATGTTTTCACACAGTCCTTCTGTGTTCTGTATATATAAATGAAGTCATAGCACTTGCTGTGTGACATCAAAGCCTGTTGCTATGAGAATAAGCGTAATCTAGCAAACAATGATCACATTGTGTGTGTAAGCAGGGAAAAGAGAAGGCAAGTAATAAAGCAGAACCTTTTTTATTTACACAGCAATGTTTTAATAACCAGCAGATTTTGGGAAAAGGGCTGGAAAAATAGTAAAAAGATAAATGTACTTATGTTTCAGTGTTGTGATTTTTTTTTATTTAACAAGTACAAAAGTTCATTTCTACGTATTAAAATAAAAAATACTCTTAAATTTCGGGCAGGATCCTGAGAGCTGTTGGCATTCCCAATCAANAGCTGCACGCTTGGAACAGCCCGGTGCGATAGCTTTACTACAAAGGGCTTCTGTGTATTCCAGGACTCAGGATATAGCACTCTTCTGACAGAAAATGCCCTGTAATGAAGGTGAAGCTTAGACATTATTTATTCCAAATACAGGATCTTTCCATCTGCAAGTTTATAGAGGCTGAGAAATTGTTGAATTTGGAGATTTGCAAATACAAATTACAAGCTCGACTCTGAAAATATTCCCTTCTGGAAAACAAGTCCTATTCCCTCTTGTGAGCATTATCCTTATGCAGCGTTAGATCAGTACAGAAGGCATTTCTAAGGTGGACAGCTTTGCTCATAGAGACACGGCACCACCCTCTCCTGGAATGAAGCAATTAAAACATCTTGATCCCGCACTCGGGTACCTGGAGAGAACAGACTGTCACTTGTGTTGAATTACGTGGAATATTTTTTGTGTCTCTTAAGCAGGTCCACTTTTTAGGCTGCAGCAGGTTAAAGTTAGAGCTGTGCAAACTTTGAGAAGCCTAAATCCAAATTAAGGCTGGCTTGCTTCCAGAAATGACTGGAGCTGGCAAATTTAAATCATTTTCAAGTTGGAGCTGTTTTTTTCTGGGTTTTATGTCATCACTTATGAGTTAAAACTGAGAAAAAACCTGGTTGTAACCGATTTAACCTCTTTTTGCCTCCTGCCTTGGTCTGGAGTCTTTTTTCCATATGTGTGACTTGTTTGTTGAGAACTAACCACTGATGGGATTATACAGTGTGTCGAGTCTCTGGAACTGCCCGTCTAATAAAGCATGGGATTTTAAAGCTTTTATTTTAAACATTTAGAAAGCATCAATTGCTGAAGTATCTAGAAGAAAGTGTTTCTTAAAACATTTTCTATAAAATAAATTATTTTTCCACTTTATGTTTTTACGCAATTCAGACGTTAATTGACAATTTAAAAATTGACTGGCATTACCAACACATTGGGAGGTGTCTGGCTTAAGATCAGTAATAAATTAAAAGTTTCTTAGCACTTGTGTTTTCTGAATTATTCCTGTGGTAGAGGGATAATTTATACGCATAATGAGTTTACAGGTGAAATCACTCTGAAACCCCAAATCAGTGCGTAACTTTATGCATGTGGATGCTTATTATGAACTGATCTGAGAGGTTCTGGAGAAGGGGGCCATGATCATATCATGGGAATCTGAGGAAACAGTTTACTTCAGTAAAATACAGGTGCTTGTTTAGGACCTGACCTTTTGAAGAGCTGTCCAAACATTTACTCACTCTCACAACACCCTCATGAAGTAGAGGACAAATATTATCTCAATTTTATGGAACAAGAAGGTGAGGACCAAGAGAGTCTGGATTAAAACTCAGGAATTTGTGGCATGCAGTTGCTTGCTTAATCTATTAGACCATGGTGTTTGGTTTGTCAATAGTCCCATGCTTCATAAACTAGACAAAACCTTTAAAATACCAACCAGTTTAGATAGGCGGGAGTTCACTTCTCTTTGCATAAAATAGAGATAAAGCCATTTTACGTAATCATCATAGCCAAACTTGGTGAATGTGTTCCATATTTGTCTTGGAGTGAGGATTGCTCTTGAAGGTGGTAGCGTATCAACCAATCCCCTTCTTCTGGAGGAAGGGGAGCTCGGAAAAAGGGATGGTATTTCCATGTTAAATGAAGTAGATCATCACTTTAGCCTTAATTTACTAAAGCACATCATTAGGGAAACAATGCTGTACATGTAATTATCTTGGCGAACGGTTCAATCGTGTTTGCATGCAGTGAGTTTACATTCGTTTTATGCAGAATAGAATTTATAAAGCATTTCTGTCATTTATGGCAAGTCCTTGTGATGATTTCTGTCACCCATCAGTTGAAACAAGGCTGAAAAGCACTGTAGAATTGACAAAGGCTACCAGCATCACCTCTTCCAAACTGCAGTGGAACTGAAATGATACAGGACAAGAGGGCGAATGTTGAGAACTGGAAAAATAGAAAAACAGAGCAGCATGAAATGTCAAACCACATTTTTAAGGCGCTTTTTACTATATTTCCATAAATGCATGAGGGAATTATGTTGCAAATACTTGAAACTGTTTATTTTCATTTTTGGCTTGATTTTCTAGCATTGAAAAAACCATGTCTAATGATCTTGAGCATTCTTAAAGAAAAAAATTATATTTTACATAATGGTTTGCATGTGTGAGTTCCCTCTGGCAGGAGCACTATAATTAGCCTGTCGTCTCTCAGAGAAGAGACTATCTGTCTTAAAGATGCAACAGCGAGTCTTGGCTGCTAGAGCTAGGAGCAGAACATTGTGATTTTGTTAAAAGATAAACATTATCCCTTTTCACTTATTCATCTTTCTCCTCTTCCTGCTTCTTTGGCTCAAAGCTAGCCTGGAGAAGCAAAGGACAGCTGAGTACAAACAGTTTTCTTCCTTCCTCATTCAGCAAGCCATGGCGAAAGATCTTGGCTTCTTGACATCAATAACTTTGCTTCAACTCAACTTGGAACTGTTTGGGCAGGCTTTCAAAAATAAAAAGGTACAATAAAGGGGGACTGAACTTCCTGTTTTACTCATAAAGTAGCAGATTCAGCTAAGGCACACTTTCCTTTGGGATTGTCCATATACTGCCCGGGAAAGTCGAGGATGTGGAATATTATTCCTTTGCACAACTTTATTGTAGCTATTAAAAGACAATCAACCAGAATAGGGTGGTGGCAGACAGTGTTGTGTGTTTCAGTCTTTTGCGGTCTTGTTACTAAAGGAGAGTAATTTTGGTAGAAAGGCTTTGCTGCTTTTGGGTAGCCATGTGTGTCCTTGATCAGAGGAGGGGGAAGGAGAGAAGGAAAACTCAAAACCACCACAGAGTCAGAAAAATGTAACTGGTTTGAGCTGGCATAGCAGTGCTGGTGTGTGTTAACTCTTGGTGTTATCATGCCTGAGGTTTCGTTTCCAGCATTGACAAAGAAAGCTGTAATACAGGAGATGATCACATATGGCATCTTTCCAGGCCCAGCTGGTTACATTAGCAGGGACTGAGTAAGAAGGTGAGGTTTCCAGTGGGGACAGGAGTATATTGAATTTCATTTTGAAGACTGTCGTGTGCATGTGCCAGTCCATCAGAGGATGTGTTGATATGCTGGTGCGAACTAACTGCAGTGGCAAGGACATTTCTCCACAGATAATGATATATGGACCAGGTTCCTTGAGTGTACCCTTTTTCAAATTCTTTGACTTGTGCTGTGTCCATTTTTTCTTGAGCTTGTTTTGTGATCCTTCTGCTGATGCTGTCCTTCTGCTCCTCTCCTATGTTGTGTAATTTGTCTGAACAGTATAATTTTCTTTTCTTCTTCCTTACAACCTTTCCCTCTCCACCCCTCTGCTTTCCTGATACTTTCCTTTGCCAAATAGTCAAAGATTTTCTCAATTCTGAGTTCCTATGTAAGCTATAATTTTATTCTATTATGAGTGAGCACTGCTACTGCAGGCCTGGAACTGATTACTGTTTGCATATATCCAGCATCACTGGCCAAAGAGTCAAAGACCAAAGAGACTTCTCGGAACTTTACAGGGTTTTCAAAATCACCTTGTTATTCTTTTCAGATTCCTCCTTTCGTTGGGAATTTCTTTTTTTCTTTCAGTTGTATCTGGAATTCAAAGACCGAGTTTATCTTTTGAAAAGTTGTGTAGATATTGGTTGCTTTCCCAAACAGTCCAAAACCTAAAATCTCGTTTTAAATTAGCACCTATTTCTAGTCTTGGACATCCCAAAAAGTCATTGATTAGGTTAGCATGAACTTTGTCTGCTCTTTTCTGTGGTGTATTTCAGACTTCTGGATTGATAGACCTTTGCTGGGAGGCTAAGAGCAAAGCTTTTGTGTGTTTTGTGTTGGTACTTGGCCCTGGTTGGAACAAATATTTTCATTGGTTTTGTAATATTTCAGTACTTTAGTTCTGCATCCCAGAAAGCAGAAATCACAAAAACAAAAGAAATAAAAAATAATCAATAATCAATCCCTTTGAAAGTNTAAAGAGAGGTTTGTGCTCTTCTGAAAGTGCATGCTGAAATTTCTAGTGACTGTTTTTCCCTTTATAAAAGTTATATGCTACTATTGTGTTCTGAAAAGACAGAATAATTAGGAATTGTGAAATAGAAGAGGTCATACTGGCCTATCTGATAGGTCTTCTGCCTTTCAACTCCTGGAAATGAAAACTTACAGGAAATATGATTTGAAAGATGGAGAAAACTGTAGTGAATTAAGACTGAAATAGTTCTTACTTCTGCTGTGTCAGTCACTTCCCTGAAGATCTCTGTAATAAATCTTGGTTTCCCATGATCACCCGTGCATTGACCTTTATACTCTCCAGGAAGTTTCCTCAACAAAAATACAAAATATTTTGAAGTGACCATTGATCTAGCCATCTTCTTGCTGCTCTTTGCTCACTTCTTGGTAGGTTCTGACCCATGCAGAAACACTTATTTCTGAGAATGGCACTGCTGGATTGGCAGCCACAAAAACAACTTTCTTAGGTGGTCTTGTGTGGAACTGCATGTCTCATTTTAAGTCTCTTTAGCATAAAATGCTTCATTGACCTATATCTCTGGACTGGATAAATGGATTCAAGTTCTGAAGATGTGTGCTTGTTCTTCTTCCCTTGGACAGTATATTGAAGGTCATTGACTGGCAACAAAGAATTAAACCAACTGCCCTAATTGTCTCTAAAGTTTTGTGGAATAGCCATTTCTGAACCTTGAATTCTGTTATTTATTAGATCAGATTTGTTGTCCTTTTTCCATGTCAGTGTCTCCCCTTATCTTTTCCTGGCAGTTCTCCCAGCAGCCCTTTGTTTCTGACTTGGTCTTTTCAGGATAAGCCAGGGAATTAGTCAACAATATTTGTTATTTCCTAAACATAAGGACACCACTGAAAAAAGGAACTCTATTGGCTCTATTACCTTCTGATCACTGCCATTGTTCTTCTGCTTATGAATTAATACCCAGCTATTGTTCAACTAAATTAATTCCTCCAATTACTGTTCTCCTGAAATGATTTGCTAAATTTTGTTTTCCTATTCTCTGCTGCTACTGGCATGAGGTTCTTTAAAGTCAGGGGGAATTAGGCTGTGACTGCTTTGCAAATAGTACAAATAGGAGCAGATGTGTAGAAGACAAACGGTTGGTGCTGACCCGACATGCACACGATGAGCATTTCGGTAGGGTTTACTTTCACGATAGCTCTAGGTCTAGTCTGGCCCCATTGACTGAATGCCTGTTAGTGGTTGGAGTGCATCTTTTGATTTGGTTTTATCCAAAAAGGGTCCCATTAGTGTGCTCTGAAATTATGCCACAGTGCAAACCAGTGTGCAGTAAGCAGAGATGAATGGGAGATTTGTTTCAAAACCGCACCCCTGATCCAAACTAAAACGCTTCCATAGATGTATCCTTTTGTACCTGACTCAGACATCTCAGTAAATCCAGTAACGGGCTTATCTGGATCAGCCGGTGCTTAAATATTTCTGTGCATGTGGCCAAAACACTTATTAGCATCCCGACTGGACATGTTCTTTTCATATTAATGTTACCATTATTGTGGAGACAGTCATAATTGCTGTTCTTATAACTTGTATTTATGTAGAAAAGTAATACCCGAGAAATTCAAGTTAGAAGTAAGGCACAAGGAAATTAACAGTGGAACAAACTACCGAGTGAAGTTCTGCATTGTCTAGTTCTTGATGACTCCAAATGGAGGTCAAATGAATTTCTGGAAAATGTGCTTTTGTTAAACTGGTTACTGGCCCAAAATAGGGGCAACTGGCTGAAATTCTGTGGTCTGTGGTATGCAGGAGGTCAGACTAGATGATCTAATTTTCCCTTCTGGCTTTAAACTGTATGAATGTGAGCAATTCCCCTGATTACAGGACACTTCTGGCCATTGAAAACTGCAGGATTGAGCTGTCAGTTACCAGTAAAGAACATTTGCTGTTCTGCCATCAAATTAAGAAATTACTTTCAGGATATCACATTGTTGTATCCTGGTTTATGATGCAAAGAGCTTTGTGTAAGCGAGGAAAAAATCCCCACCACCTATAGCATGATTTAGATTAGGGCAACTATGTATTGTAAGCTTAGCCTTTGGTATTGCTTATCACAATTCAGATTCAAAATCAAAGCTGAAATAGGACTTTGTTTTAGAGTTTCAGTGCCAGGAATGTTAACGGGTTATTGACAGCTTTAGGAATGAAATGTCAGGGAGGAAATTAGAGCGAACATGTATCATGAGCCAGCACACAGCATGGCTGGTTTTAATAGACACGGCAGATCTTCTGTAGTAACGCCTCCATTAATACTGCAGTTATCACTGTTTCCAGATGGCGTGATCATAAACATGCAGAGCTTTTGCAGGGACCTATAATTTATCCTGATCCCTTCCTCTTCTGGATTCACCCAGAAGGAAGGCAAGTGGTACCACAGCCCACCCCAACTGTTTTCTTTCTTTTGCCAGGAAGTGTGGGGTGGGGGCAGGATTACATCTGGGGGTCCGAGGAGCCCACCAACAGAGACTGCTCCGAGTCTTTATTGAACGAGAACATCCACTGCCGTTCTTAGCCACTTCCTTCTCGCTTCACTGTTTCACTTGCATGGGGCTAGTCCATGCGTCATAATAGAAGGTAGGTTGCAGCTCCTTTGCACCCATTTTAGACCCTCAATCTGACTCTTCTTTTTTCTTTTTTTCTTTAAGTCAACATTTTATTAAGTACACATTCGTTCTTTATGAGTTTCACTCGGTCACTGCAAAATCATCATTACAGATAAAAACTTGGAAAATGAGGGAATGGGATATGTTTTTAATTGTATTCTTCACAAAGCATCTTACTTCTAAAACTGATGAACTGCTCTAGTCTTCACAGTAAATATGGGTTTGAACACGGTTGAGAAGTAGAAAAATAAGACGTGTCTCCTAAAGAAGAAAACTGCAGCAAAAATACATTTTTTGTCTTTCTATCTACTAATATAAAGATGCAGCACTGTTAAAAAACATGTCTCAAAATATACTGAATGATACAATGTTCTTTCCAGAAATCTCAGTTCTCAATGTTTCTAGGAAGTGGGAGATACAGCTGGCAGTTTTAAAAAATGTCCTCGTTGTAAATGCATTAAGAAATTTTACACTTCTGATGTGAGATCCCTGGGTTACCTAAGCAAACATATACATGAAAAAAGGTATCTACTTTTGGCCTTTAATTGTACAAAAAGGAACAACATGCATTACCAGTGTATTTCTTTGCTGTCTCTGTCTTCTACATTTTGGAGGAAGGAGTGAGAAAAGAAAGAAGGATCCAGCTTCTAAGCTCTGTTTGGTTTTGAACTGTTTGGGTATTTCCAAAAGCCAACTCTGGCGCCTTAAATCTTGCTTTCATCAAGAAGATGGCAATTCAAACAGTTAACTGAATTTTGGTTAGTATAGCAGCAGGTCTTTTAATATCGTGCTTTTTGGTATTTGTAAGTAAACACGCATGATTTATAGAATATTTTATTTCAGTTATTTTGACTTTGCCTTTCACCTCTTTGACCTAGAAAATCTAGAGTGCTTTAATAACCAGTGTCCTTGTTAGAAACTTATTATGTGGCTCTTTTTGGAAAGGCAAGTTGAATATGTGGCATAGTGTAAGGAATTTTGATGTAATTTGTTTAGAGAGGCTGTTGCTTGACAAACCTTTTCTGAACAGGCTACATGGTAACTGAGAAATTGGAAGTCTCGGGGCTGGACTGGATAATGGACAATAGATGCTTTCACTTCTGTTGCCTGTTCAAATCCAATCTGTCAAAGATTGAAAATTGTTCCCTTTTCATACCGGGCAAGTGGCCTGTGAGTAATTAGTTCGTTGACTCTGCCTGGTGCCTGATTAAAATTTGCCCACAAGACAAAAATGCTACCCCATTTGGCACCCTGACCAGTCGCTTCAAAAGCCAAAGCTGAATCAGCAGCCGTCTTTGCTATATTCTCTTGCAGAGCAGAGATGTCTTATTGTGCTGTGTGGACATGCTTATATTTTGTTGTCCCCAGTTTTGTTCTCTGTAACACCTGTCATAAGTACTACATGTAACATAGCAAAAAAGGGTTGTTTTCTTGGGGGTGGATGAATTTCATCCCCCTACAGAGGGCCAGGATCAATGGTTCACACCAACAACGTCTCCCCTTGAGGAATAAATATCACCCCAAAACACACTCTGTTCCACAGTATCTCTGCACTTACTAAGAGCTATGTGAGACTTAGTCAAGCATTTTCAGTTTACTCATGACCAGCTACAGACAAAGGGAGTAAGTATTAGAGCAATTAAGTGAGACCAATTTATCAAGGAGAAATAGAAGCTTGCAAGAAATGACAGCTTGCGAGTTCATCCAGTCACAGAGCAGGGCAACCCTAGGGCCACCATTTCTGGGGCAGAAGCCCCAGCCTTTCACAAGGGGAGTATTTCCACAAAGGTGAAGTGTTTTTTAGCAATTTCTTCAATGGACTAGGCACAAGCATGCCTCTCCGACGTGAAGGTGGGGTGTGCCTTTTTTTTTCCTCCTCTCCTTCTTGCTTTCTTTTCCTTAAGCAAACTGAATAATTACAGCCAAAACAAAGAAAACTGCATGCTTCATTTGTATTTAATATCCAAGACTGAACTTAAGCTTGTGGGAAGTACGAAATCTCCCTCAAGCTGTTGAAGGCTCTGCGCCCTGGATGCCAACTGCTGGCTGCTCCAAACTGGCGTTTATGATCCTCCTGCTCCTATACATAAACACTGAATTTCTCTTGCCTGTCCAATGCCCCCCTTTAATATTGCCAAAACTCTTCTTCTGTCCTACAACAGAAGACTCTATAAGCAGTAGATCCAATTTTCTATAGTTTTCTGCAACGATTGCTAATGCAGTTGTAGAGGCAAAAACTGGTTGGGAGAGGATGAAGTAAGTTTTGGATGGATTTATTTATACCAAGACAGAGACTTTGCAGAGGAGATGATGTCAATAAGAGACAAGAACCTGCGGAAATAAAGTTGGAAGGAAAAAACAGCAGAGAGAGAGATGCTGGGCAAAAGTGAGTAAGGGTGATGACTTACAGCAAGATGTGAGAGTGGGCTGGGAAGCAATGGGTGGATAAGCTGAACTGAGGGGCAAAGACAGAAATAAATCGAAGGAAAGAATTAAGGTTAAAGAGAATATAATAGGTAATAAAGAATTAAAAAAAAAATGCTGTCATGAGGAACAGAAAAAGGTGAACAAGATAACATGTTGCAAGAAGAAAAAAAATTTCAGGTTATTGGGAAATGAGTCAATGGTGGTGCACATTTTAGAAAACTGAGAAGGAAATAAGAACGAAAAAGCAAAGAAGAAAGAAGAATAAATTTAAGTAGATATCATTTAAGGTTTATTTCTGAGCCTACTTAACGATTTAACCACATAGCTCCTGGGGAAATGACCAGGATTGAAATGGCTAAGATCACTAGTTGGCTTTCAAAAATCTCAACATTTGAGTTTATTTCATAGAAATGCTACAGATATTACTATTATACAATAATATATAATAACTAATGACAAAATATACAAACTAGTATCTATATATGTTACAAATATTGGCTAGCATGAAGAAACATAATGGTCCAGTTACAAATTAAATATAGACTAATGTAGACCGTTCCATGCCTTGTGTAAAACTGAAAGGGTAGGGAAATAGGCAAAAAGTTTGTTTGGTTGGTTGGTTTTTTAACACAAGTTCCGTGTTTTTGGGGGTTCTTTTTTATTCTGAAGTTTACTGCTTTTGAGATAAGATAATCATGTGTTTTGGGAAAGGAGTGGTTGAGATGAGGAAATGCCTCCATTACACTTTGAACTTTTAGAAAGTCACACCTGCATTCAAGACTCAAGTGTTAGAATAACCCCAGCATCCAAAAAAAGTGTTGGGATTTATGAAAGGACAAAACATCCTGAGTATACCTAGGGTGAGGAACTCTTTTGAACCAGACTGTAAGCATGACAAAATGGTGCTTTGGAGCTCTAAGATCTTTTGAAGACACGATTCCCATTACAGGTGCTCAACATTTGGATGTACAACTCTGCTCTCTTAGAAGTCCAGCTGTGCTTCTAAGTCCATTTTAATTATAGCTGTTATTATCTATTGACATGAGCAACACAAAATATGGGGCAACAGATCAATTCTTCACCCAAAGTCTATCTGTTATAAAGGTGTACCTGTGATCCTGTATATATGACTATGTACCAACGTCAAAAAAATAGGTCTTAGCCCCACTGAGGTGCCCCAGATTCTTCTCCCCTTAAAATCATGATCTTTTGTGAGAGAGTATTTTCCTTCACACCCATAACGATGTGAGGAGGAAGGTGTTGAACCCACCAGCAGATGCAGCATAATAATCTGCAGTAATCTCTACTAATTTAATCTATTTTTTTCCATTTCATCATCTTAGCATCTGAAACCTAGACTGGCTTCTCTTGACCGCTTACCCCAGAGTATTTGTGCAGTACACTGGTAAAAAGGGAAGCTGAAGAATCAAAATCCTCACCATAAATGGGCTACAATGGTGCGTATTCCTGCCCTGTACAATGAAAATCAGCTTGTTCATTTACAGTACGTGCTGATGGAGGCTTCTGTGCAATATCATTTACAGCCGTGTTGTCTTTGTAGATGCCTTCTACGATGTGAGAACACTGATGAGTGGAGGGGGAAGGGGCCGACCTTCCACTTACCATATGGAAAACATCTGTAACGGGCAACATAGCTCTCTCTAAAGAAATATGTTGCTGTTTCATAGTTTCTTCAAAGTGTTACATAGGCAAAAGGTATCACCTTGATGTTTTACCAGGGTTGACTGTCCCAGTCTGTAGAGCCATTTACCGTTTACCAAAGTCTTCTTTTAAACAAGCCAGGCAGTAATGTTTTACACTGTCTCACGCAAAAAGAATGTAACATCAACTGGAAAAGTATAGAGTAGTCAAAATGCTCCAAAAATAAAACAAAAGAAACAATATTATGCCCTTTTATTGTGGCCCCTTAACTCTAGTCCTCTGAGAACAGCGCTGATTGATGTCGGTGATGCAACCTAAAAATTAATGTCAATTACCCAAAACAAAAGGCACATAAGTGACGTTAAGGGTCTGATTTCAGTCCACAAAAGCCAGGAAATTCAGAGCTACTGGAGAGCCGAAAACCTGGATTTCACATTCCCTTCTTACCAACAGCCTGTATGCTGGGGGGAAGAGGAGAAACAAAGAAAAAGGGAGTTACACTATTACAATAAATAATGTGACTGAGACAACACGCTTTCTCTTTGCTGAAGTCTGGATCCACTGGGTCCCATTAGCTTTAAGACCAGGAACTGCAATGTGTTCTAGGTTTGGGGCTCAGTAACTCCCCTACCACCTTTCTGCCTTTTTTAATATAAACTCTTTTATTGCTTTAGTAACAATAACGTTTAATGAGACCTAACCAAGTCTTCATTTACAGTAATTATTTACTGTTCTCGTATTTCCAACCATTGGAAGTGGGGGTGTTGCTGTCAGCATGATTGCGCATGTTATGTATTTGATACAATAATTGCGCATCCGAACAGGATCGACCCCGCACTCTTTGATAAATGAACATGCAGTAATCGAGCTGTTCTGGTGTCAGCATGCACACAAATCAAAATGTTCTAACATCAAAGAAGTACTTATGAAAAAACTTTCATACAGGATTTAAATATTCCTCAATGTTATTAAAAAAATATGGGCTGCGATATCATGAAAAGCCCTTGATGGAGTTACAAGCGGGTAATCCATCTCCCTATTCGTAAGCCTATATTTAATGACTGAACAATGGCAATCAGCCAGAAGAATCTCATGGCCTGGCCAGTTTGTTTTCAGACAAGTATCAGTTTTATAGATGTGCATATAAATGTATGTCTTCTGTAAAATTGGATACAAAAGACAAAGATGAGATGCAGTACTGAAGAGGAGAGAGTTTGATGTGATGGGTCAGACTGCTGAGATATTGTTAATGGCATTGGTCTGTCCTAGCATTTCAAAATAAGTTTCATTTAAGTAAGGTGTGCCACAGCAAGTAATGTGTATGAGTAAGTCTATGGAGAGGGAGTATAGTATGACAGTTCAGTTATTTCATTTTCTTTGCAAAGTCCACAGACCGATCAATGAGAAATGACCAAAAGGAATTTTTAGCCAATTCTAGGCAGGACATTTTGGAATTCTGCTATTCTCAGCAACTGTCCAGCGTCTCTGGGATGGCCCATTTTGCCGAGACAGTAGGCAGGTAAGGAATAGACGGGCAGAAAAACATTTGGAAAGATTATAAGTAATTGAGCCACATGATAGAGAGACTAGAAGTCCATCTTGCGCTCTGAACCAGCTTTTCCAACATACAAATGTGGATATAATGTCATTTAAAAAGTATAATGTAAAAAAAAAACCCAGGCCTTCCTTGGGATCCCAAGTTTCTTGGTACATCCTTGCAGCTCATAACTTGCCAGAAGCTCTTTGAAGGTGCAACGAGGGCTCTTTTCTGTACAGGCCGCCTTATGCAAGAGCCTGCAAGGCTTTGGGCAGTCTTCGCATGCTGGCCAATGTGCCATTAGCGCTGACAGTGCTTATGAGACCCCTGTTTAAATACGTGAAGGAGTCTGTAGGTCCTGCAGGTAGTGGCTGTTAGGAACTGCTGGGGAGAGACCCAGGCCCTGGGGCAGCAGGACCAGTCCCTGCAGCGTGCGTGGTGATTAGGAGGAGACTGCCCTCTTTCCGTGTCCCCGGTTGCTCATTTACAAATGAAGCCACCCACAGTCAAGCTCTTCATGTGCCCAGCGTGTTCCAGCGTTGATATCCTAATTGCAGGCTGTCAAGAGATAGTGAGCAGGGCCACTATCACACAGACCAAGTCAGGGGATCTGGTATTGTTCACAGATGACCAGATCATTCCTGTTACCAGATTTTTTCCTTCTCTTATTTGCTTTGCATATAGTAAAGAAATCTGTTCTTCATACTACTTTCTTTTCCACATCCTCATGCTTAGATCTTGCTTGAATGGGATAAATGTGTCATTACTTTGACATGGCTGGCCAAAACTAAAATGGTTGTTATTTAAGGGAGGAGCATCTTCCTGTGATTATCAGCAATTACAAGTAAAGTGTTAACTGTTCAAAGGAATTCACTGCTCTGCTTTGTATTTTTTACAGGCACATTGCATTCTTTTCATAAAGAGTAGGACAGCTTGCACATAATTAAAGAATAACATCTAATTTCCTAAATTATAAATGCTTCCCGTCATCAAAAACCAAATAATTGTATCAATATATGCCTGGGTTAAAGTTCAAATTAAGGATGGAGCTTTGTTTTGAAGGATAAGGGCATTTGACTTTCATAGTTTGTGGATGATTTTTTAAGTTTGGATTTGATCCTGGTCTTCAACAGTTCAGGAGGGACCAGAAAACATATTTTGAGTTGGGTCTATTTCTAATATAAATGTCGTAAAACCTGGTAGTGTATAATAATTTACTCTGCTGCTACAGTATTTTTTTAACTGGTTAAACTGCCTCAGTGCTTGGATTTTTTCTCCAGCGTGTTGCTGAAATACACCTGAAGGATCGATTGGATGCCATTCTGCAGCCTAATCCTAGGTAATTTATTCAGTTTTACCTGAGAGAAAGATCCAAATATATGTTCTTCTGGTTTTAATCAGTCCAACTACAATTGATTCAACTTTTGCCTGAATAAGGAGTGAGTAAAAACTGAGCGAGAGCCTCAAGATTTGGCTCTTATTCATTAACCTCAGGGCAGACTTCATTTTGTATGATTTTTAAGCTATTAAAATGTTGGTTGGCTTCCATTTGAGCTCGAATTCCTAATATCACCAAATAATTATGTGTAGATGATGAAATGAAAAAACAGGCATGTAGTCTCCAAATGCGCATTTCAGTCTGGGTGGCTGAAATGGCTCATAACATTCAATGCATGAAAATGGGGTGGATTGAATAAATTAGCAGAATCACAAAAGGAAACCACTATAGGAAATAGTTTTACACGTGTAATCACTGAAATACTCTAGTGAATGTGTCAATCTGTACTAAATAAATATATTTGTTTATAGACATGCTCTGTATTAGCTTCCACTCTTTCATAGCACTTTGCCAAACAAAATCCCACTAGAAGTAGGATGTTCGCACCCGAGTAGGAGTTTCTTGGATAAATATTTTTTCTATATTGAGACCAAAACCACTTCTACAAATTTCAGACTTTGATTGAAATAGTATTTTTCTTTTGCCTTTTTTTTTTTTTTTTTCTCCTTCCCATCTCCTCCACTGGCAACCACTGATGCATTACCTTAATTCCTCTTACCTCCCACCGCTCCGGTGAGCAGGCGCCCCGCTGCAGACAGAGTGCATCAGTCAGTAAGGAACACGGCTAGAAGTGGCCGCACCCGAATGCCGCCACCAGCAAAGGGCCTCGGAGCCTGAGAAAATTTCTCTGTTTACAGACTGACTCTCTGCCCTGCGTTGTTGGTTGGGTTCTCATTTCCCCGGTGAAATGCAAAGGGAGAATAGAGATGCTATGTCCTCCGCAGAGAGCATTCACAGGATGTTTTCAGGGGGTGGGGGAAGAGAATTATGTTGTAAAATGTCATTAGATGCTCCTTTTCATTACAGTTTCAACAGTTTCAAGAAAAGAATGTAGGTGGATTGTCTTGTTTTTGCCTAAATAATTTAATTTATTTCAAAGTAATACCCACTCCTCCTATCCAATAACTGCCAGTTTTGGCATCCATTTCTGTACATCTGGTATTTCAGCCATTACAATGGAAGATATAATGTAATGAAAATAATAATTATGGAATAGCATACAGTGTTTTCAAAACACTGCGTATTAGCTCTGTAATCAAGCAATCCTCAAAAAAAGGTTTTCAGTGAGTGATAGTATGTCTGTTTCAAAGGCAGGGGAAATTGAAACACAGAGACATTAAGTGGTTTGTCTGAGGCCACACAGCAAGTAAGTGTCAGAGCTGGGAGCAGAGCCCAGCCCTGGCTCCTGCCCTTGTACTCTGACGACTGTACCACACCATATTGTTTCCAAATAAATTCACTAAAAATCATATGCTGAGCTCGTGAGCAGTAGTGACTTGGACGAGGAATTTAACCTCTTCTGTCAATTCCTACAGAAAAAAACCTGAGCCTCTACAGCAGCAGTAGGAAACCTTTAAAAAACGAGAAAAGCCATCCGTGGAGAGAGGGAGCCATCCAGGTTATTTCATGCTGAATTACTCTCAGGTTGAAGGAGATTTTATTATTAGTGGTATATTTTCACATGGGAGTGCTGTGACTGCTCAGTGCCCCGAGTCATAAACCAGAGGTTTCAGTATCTAATCATGCCTGAAGTCTTTTCTTTGTATGTCTCAAGGCTTCTAGCTTTATTTTTCTTCATTCTCAGACATAATAAAGTTGCCCACGTGCATTATTGCTGCTGTACAGCTAAAGCAGCAAGTTGAGACACATCAGAAGAGGAGATGTTGGCCTCTGAGCAACTCAAAGTGTTTTGACCAGTTTGACGTAAGGCGGTAAAATTATTAATGAACTAATTGCGATGCTCATGAGGAGATGAAGGATACTCAGGAACCACTGCATTTCCATTGCAGTGGGGGGGATTAAGCTTTCCCAGTTACATTGGAGTCCAACAGGTCGTATCCATCCAGGTCTGGTGCCTCGTAGAGAACTGGCGCGTGCTTTGCCAGTAGCATGTCGTGGGCAGACAGTTATGGGCCATTAGACCCACGGCAATAAAACTGGCTGGATTTCAGCTTGCTCTGCAGGAGAAGCAGCCTGCTCACTTGGTCCAGGGAAGGGTGGTGATGGAGTCCAGCTACAGGTTTTGCAGCCTGAGGGAAGGAATTCCTCTCTCTGACTGTGAACCGAGAGCAGCGTGTGGGTGAAGTAGGGCTCAGAAGAGGAATTTCTATCAGTGTGCTAAGCAGCGTCGCCTTTTTCTGACAATTAAAAAGGGTTTCTTGCTCTCAGACAAATAAAACCTATTAAAATTGGTGGCAGTGATGGGAAGAACTTTGCAAAAATATGTTTGTTTTGTAAAGCTGGCTGCCAAGTATTGTTTTACAGTTCCATTTTTTCCTTCCTTCTCCACTGTTTACAGTACCCTCTGAGAAATTTAAAATAATTTCTCTCTCCCTACCAATTTTGTTCTTTTTTTCTTTTGGCAGATGTTGGTACCCCACTCCCACACCCCAGATCTTGCTGCAATAGAAGCCGTGATCCTTTTGCCTTGTTTTTCTTTCTTATAATATCAGCCCAGACCTGAGAACAGCATTTGCTAGTTAACTGCAGCATCGTGAATTTGGCCAAATGAGCTGAAGGACAGCAGCACAAGCCCTACATTTTGTTTTCCTTCCACTGGTGGTATTGCATGAGGTGTCTGAGAAATACATTTGGTCCTTGTTTTTCAGAGATCCTATGTTTCCATCATCAGCCTTGGGAATGTCGTTATTCCCAGTAGCAGAGAGCAACAATAAAAAAGTTGGTTCGCTGAGATCTAGACTGTGTTCTTTAACAGACTTGGATGATATATCCTGGATATATTCCCGTTCCTGGACACAGCAACACTGTTTTATGTGATTATTGAGAAAGTTTGCACTGTTGGCAGATAAAAGGTAAACCAAAGCCCAGAACTGACTTCGCTGGAAAGCATTTTGTTACAAGTTGAAGGGTGGTTTACTGAGGCAGTGCTTTTATCAGTGCTTGGTGTTTGTGGTTGCCTACGTAAAACGTGCTGGTGATCTCGTCCCCCTTCCTGGAGGGCAGGTACTCATGGCGTGCAAGCCACTGCTGTCACTGGTGTCTCACTGGATGGCTGAAGGCTCAGGGAACAGACCCGAGGAACAAAATTGTTTCATTTGTGTTTCTTACACCTAACTGTGGTTCCTCGGGGGCTAGCTTAAGCACAGATGTGGTTGTGCTTCCAGAGGGACCATTACTGTATGGCTAAATGGATGCATTCAGCACATCGGTCTGGCCCCATCATAAATGAAATCCCTGAGATTTCATGAATACAGCAGGGCAGATCATCTGGAGCATCGTACAAGTTCGTAATCTACTAAACCTGGGTGTTCATAGATATATATTTGGGCCTTGGTATTTATTAGTGACCATGTACTAGACATTATATACATAAAATGTTCCCTCACCCTCTGAGTAATATCAGACCATCTGTTCTTTGGCTACTGATTAAAGATGGGTTTGTAGAATTGGAGCCTTCAGTGCCATTGTTTTAAATTGGAGAGAGAATTATCCATTATATTTCTTTTGTAACATGTATGCATTTTTAATAAGGAAAGTTTATATCCACACAGATTTATTTAGACCTAAACAGAAGCAACTAATTCTAAACAACATATGGATTTTCTTTTTTAAACAATGTTGCTTATACTTTGCCTCCTAAGCTAATTATTATTTTAATCTCTAAATAAGCTGACACTTCTTTGCATGTGGTTTGTCTATGCAGGCTGGGAAAAATTAGAGGAGTAACCTTTTAATCACAGGGGGGTTAGTGTAGATGTTTTCATGTACAAAGAGCTATGAATCTGTCCAGGATGACTTGTTTGATATTATGGCAGGCTAATGAAATTTCAAAGTTAACATTCCCCAAATAAAATGGAAAGAAGACACAGGGAGAAAGAGAGCAGATTTAAAATTAGAGAATCTTTGTGTTTTATGGGTTCCAGGTTATTTGGAATGGAATGAAAGTTAATGCTACATCCTTTTTTCCATCCTGCCAGCCAGTGTCTGATCCAAGAATGTCTCTTATTTAAAGGGCAGGGCTCCCTCCACTGTTCTTAAATAAAGGCTTTCACTGTCTGAGATCTAATCCTCCCTGATTTTCACAGTAACATTGTAAGACTACTTGAAGAGAATTATTTAATGAAAAAAAGTTTTGCATATGATTCCCCTATCATAAGCCTGTTCAAGTCATATGGTTCGATTTACATTTATGCAAATATCAGAGAATAGAGTAAAATTACTAAAAGAGGAAAGGACCGTGGCATGTCACAAACAAGATGTGCCTATTTGTATTTATGTTTGCTAATGAAGTTCAGCCAGGACTTGCTCTTTGATATTGATGTCTCTGTCTGCCATTCCACTTTATGCATTGTAGTTAAACCACTTGCCCACACACATATGTGAGGACAAGAAGAAAGGGAGACTTCAAGTTTTAAAAACGCTGTTCTGTAACTTGCTTATACAGGACCTATAATTTAGGATTTATCGTCGCTAAGTGATACAACAGACCCGTGGTATGACATTGTACCTTAGCTGTAATGTAAGCACAACTGCAGGCTTAAACCAATGGAGGTTTTGGCCCAATAAACTTTGGTGTCTATGATGCCCGCTGGAGATGTTTTACCCTAGACTTTCCAGATTTTATCCCAAAGAATTAAACATCAGCCCACTCAAAAATCACAGCTGTTTCTTTCTCTTGCCAGAATTATTCTTTCTCATCATGCTATAGCTGTGGAATTATGCACTAGTGTAAATTGTTAATTTCCAGCTAAGGTGTCTTTTCAGAAGTCTCAGTTTTCTAATCTGATGTTACCTAATTGAGGAATACTCACATCTTCAGATTTGCCTGGGACTTGTTTCTGTAAATCACAGCTTCAGTATATCTTGTGTTAATAAACACATAATTTTCTGCCCCTAAATTGGGCCTGTAAACTCTCCAGTAAACTGTTTAATTTCATGTGACATGCTGTGGCGACAGGAGTTTTGCTGCCCTCTTGATAGAGTGTTTTTTTGTAGTCCTTCATAATACACTACCTCAGGCCACCACTACAGGAGAGACATGGGACTGAAAAACAGAGTAGGAAATTGATGATTTTTCATGAAATTTGAGGAGTTACTTGACCAAGGTCTTTTGTTCCAGATGCCTTTTTTCAGCTGCTAGTTTTTCTTTCTTTCGCCAAACTAAGGGCAAAAGCATGATCTTGCTTTTAGATGAGTGACAGCAGTGAACACTGCTCATCTCTTCTGGTTCATTGCACCTCCTTTCAGACTGTTAGGAAAAAACCCTACCTTCATTTATTTAATAATGATAGCATTCCTAGAGAAGATCTTTATATTGGAATCCAATGTGCTTTGATAACTTGAAGGAACAAAGTTTTCAAGGTAGGGTTTCTATACTATAGGCAGAGAGAGGATGGAAGCCATGAGAACATTCTTCACATGGTGCTGGGGTCAGGACTGGGAAGTAGAGGACTAAGCAGCAAAATCATCATGCCTCTCCCCTAAATGGGAGCATGTGGCAAGAGTGGACTGGGCAAGACGAAGGTCACGTTTCTGCTTTCACTTTGGTCCAGCCTGCTTAGCCTCTGGTTGTGGATAGCAGCAATCTGTCCCTTCACCTTTAACAAGGTCAGAGAAGGGGATGCAAAATCTTGTCATATGATAGCAAGGAGCAAGAAGAGTTTCTGTGAGAGCTAGGTTGGCTAAATAAAGTTATATCAACTTTTCAGAGCATGGAATCCGTTCTAGGAGGGTGAACGGTGTAATTTGTGCCAAGCTCGGTGATTTCCCATGTCTAAAAGGTGGTCCCTTGAGCGCCCGCACACTTAGTGGGTTCAGTAACAGGCTGATGGACCTTCAACCATGGCAGTCAGCCCACAGCAGGAAAAATCAAAACGCAGGCTGGTAGGCAGTAAAATTGGAGAGAGAGCACACAAAAAATTTGGATGCAGTAGACACTTTTCCAAAAAGGGCTCCAGGAGGGGCCGTGAGCTTATGTTATCTCCTGACATTGGGCTATAGCAAGACGTATCCAGCAAAATGGATACAGCTATGGCTGCCATTTTAATCCCACATCAAAAGTCTCCATCATCCTTTATCTGTAATTCTGAGCCAAATAATCATATTTCAAAAAAAAAAATTGGATACTGCCAAAATGGCGTAAAGTACCCAAAAGTGTCATCCAAACCCTTCACATTATATCAATCCACATTAAATGACTGCCACATACATATACACTCTCTCTTGCAAGGGCACATAGACATGCAAGTTTTATAAAAAACATCTTGCTGTTTCTCTTCACAATTCTTGACATGTAAAGATACATCTTTTAGTATCAGGAATTCAGCTGTATCATAAATATATATGGTATAACTCAGAACAATTACTGTAAAATAGTTTTACTATGCATAAAAGCATTTTGAAGGTTAACCTTTATTATCTAGTAATGTATCAAAATAAGAACGAAGTGTTATCTTCTTATGGAATGGGATGAATCAAACTCCCTCCTCTGAAATACTGATTTTCAAAACAGTTACCTTTAAGCTGAGGTTGAAGGTAAAGATTGTTTCTGGGTAAAATGCTTCAATTTATGGCTAAATTCCATAATAAAATATGCATATATCAGAATCACTTTCTCTGGCTTGGGAAGGAAAAATGTGTTGTTTTCATTATTGCTGAACTTCAAAATGGTTTAAGGAATTTTGTTGGTCCTTTCCAAAGAAATTGAACTTCAGGCAGAGATTAAAGCAGAGGAAATTTCAGCCCAAGGGCAAATGTTTCAGAAAGTTTAAAGTATGAGAAACAGGGAGTTAAGTAGGAAATAGTTTTCAGTCCTAACTATAGCCACACTAGTTATAATATATTGCTAAATATAGACTGGTGGGTGTGTCCAACTTTCTAAAGGTGTTATCCTCCCACCTCTGAAACTTGCTTCTAAAATGACCTTTTCAGGGTTTTAACTAACCGTATAATATTGCCCATGTTGGAAAATGTTAAACTTCATTATTTCCCAGGTGAGCCCAGCCAAGCCCAACTTTGCTTTGCAACCAAAATTCCTTTCACAAAATTCAACCTTTTATCTTTCATGTGGATCCAGCTTTATACTCGGGTTCATTTATCTTCAAGCAAACTGAACAATAACCCTGAATATTTTTTGTTTATGTGTTAAAGGTTGTCACTTGGGTTATAAAGCTCTGTAAAAATATCGGGGTCAAGGAGCTAAAAACATTACTTTTGCATCGATTTCAAAATGCCAGCCGTAATGGTTTGGGCAAGCTGCAGATCCAAAACTCCCTTGGACTTGCTGCTTGTGGTTGTGGGAATATATTGGATCCTTTCAAAATTATTGGCTAGTCTGGTTTTTTGCATTTCATGTTTGGGTATGGAGTCTCTGGATTTTTTTTTTTTGTTTGCGGTGATACTGTCATGTCTGATGACTGGCTATATATCCCAGAGCTAATATTCTGCTCTTTGACTCTAATGCCATATGCTGCTAGATCTCTGTATTGAAGTATGGTGTTAATGTAAAGGAGGCTGTAATGAACATCTTGTACATATTTCCTTGTGCATATTCAGTGTCTGTAAATGTCTCTCTGAATACATGCTTGCTGTTTTTGAAACTATTTCCTTACAGTTCGGTATAAATACTATTTATATACAAAGTTGTTTGAGGTTATCCTTTGCTCTTAATGATACTCTTCTAATTCTAGATTAAGAGAGGAGAAATTGATCTCACTGAAATTAATTAGGAAATTGGTAGAGCCACTAAAAATGGTAGTTATATGTGGCACTTCCTAAGCGCTTGAACTTAAAAGGTACAGAATAAATCTGACGAAGCACTAACTGTAATGAAGCAGATGATTGTATTTTCATTTTCAAAACTGAATGACTGCTGAAGGTGAACCAAATAAAGCAAAAGTATTTAAACTACTTTCCTTTTTGAAGATATTATTAATGTCACACACAAAAAAGCAATATGTTTTTAAACTGAGAATATCCCCTTAAAATATAGGGTTTCCAGTGTGCCTGGGCTACAAAGGTATAGTTTCCTATATGGATTCAGAAAGAGACGTTAAAAATGCATGAAAGGTATTTTAGTGAGACAGTGTCACAGAATATTTTAAAATTATTTTCTCAGATGCTATTTAATTCTTGTGCTTCTGTACCGTTGGAAGCACTTGATCCCAGGTTACAATATATGGGATATCAAATTATTTTGTGCTGACCAGAGGATCTTTAAGATTAATCTGGTTTTGGGGGGTGGCGATTATACCAGTGTCTGTTTACATAGCTTTAGACTCAGACTATAAATTCAGTTTGGAAAACTGTAATTATTCAGTAATTTATAAACTATTAAGATAGGTTAGAAATGATTCTTGAACATAGTGAATAGAGAACACATGCTTATAAAGGACAAACAGATTCAACATAATAGTGTATTTTTGGCCTCATCTATTTTGCAGGCAATTAACAAAATAGGATGTTACTTTTTTGCATATCTCGCTCTCCTGAAATAGAGTCTCTAACCACTTGTTAACCACACTGATTTTTTAATAGACAAAGTGGTTGCTTATAGCTTCCCCACCAGAAATGTTCAGATTAAGCACACTATTAGATTGCAGCCAGAATAGTCTACAAAACAGGAAGAAAGCCTTGCCTTTCTCTCTGCCTTCTTCCCTTGTTTAAGTTGATGTGATAATTCATTACAGATTTTCTCTTTCTTTGACAGAGTGCCTACCGCAGAAACGGGATGACTTTTCTCGCCTGCTAATATGGATGTGGCTGCAGCAACAGGAAAGGCAGTGTTATATTAAGGTGATTTTCTTTTCCCCTCCGTGGAAGGAAAAAAAATACAAGCTCCAATGTCTCCGTGTACCAGTGAGTGGGCTGGTTTGTTGTGACTATCTGCTGGCTGACTCTGTCTCTTTTTCCAGCCCCCTCAATCGTTATTCTTGTTTACTAGCTGGAACATTTAGCTAATTAATGGCAGGATGTTTGGGATAGCGTGTAGGTGGACAAGAATGCAGATCAGACAATGCTGAAGTTTGCAGGGGACTTGCTGCTGTCAGCCTCTTTCTGAAATGCAATGTCATTTTTATTTAAGTGTTTGGAAGTCTCTGTGTTCTCCTAGAGAAGTTTTTTTGTAAAGCAGGATGGAGCAGAAGGAGGCCAGAGATAGACTGGGTTATATAGGTTTATATAGATTATATAAAGGTTATATAGGTTTTTCTTGTGATTTTTACAAAAAGAAAAACTGTTTTCCACTATTTTCCACTATGCCTACTGATTTCTCTCAAATAATTTTTAAGTGTCCAGACAATGTAACCCAGTTTAATCCAGTAAGGGGATTTCTGATGAGAATAATAGCGAGTTCATATCCAAAAATATGCAGAGAAAAGTTCAGGTAAACTCTACTTTAGCAGTCAGAGACTTGTCTTTTTGCAGACCCAAGGGTAGGCTAAGTGACCAGCCCCAAATTCTGAATATTGCCGTCTCTGTTTTTATTCCATTCCTCTCCTAGGGCTTGAGCCATCACTCTCTGAAATCAAGGAAAGCCTTTGCAGTGATTTCTCACTGGACTGGGCCCCTATTCAGAAAAATATATCCTAAAGTATTTAAGTAACTGTGTCTATCTCAGTGGTTCTAGGCAAAGGCTTAACATTATGTTAAGCTCAGCGTTTGCTGCAGGAAGCAGATGTTGTCTCTGTTGTTGACAAAGGCAGCATTACTGTTGGATTTGGTTAAAGAAGAAATGGGCTCTTTTTTGCCTTTTTTATATTTTAGTTCACGTTGTTTGTTTTCAGATTTATTTTTTAAATCTCAGTCCCTCCCTCTATGCTTCTTCCCGTCCCCTGCTCCTCCAGCCTTTTCTGGCCTCACAAACACATTCATTTCTTCCCATAAAAACTGTACAAATATAGAGCTAACCACGATGATGCTTGACCAGAGAAAAGGGCTCGTGCTTCAGCCCGTCATCAGGACCTACAGGCATGTACTGCTTGTGTCCCTGTGGTACCCCATGGGCCCATGGGTCTGCTTCAGCCACTCTTAGCCCAGGCTTAAAATCTAACTTAAACCTCAAACTAAGACAGCATTCAAGAGATCGAGAGGAGATCAGCAAAATATTACTTGTATATAGTGCAGCCGTCCTCCTTTGTGCTTAGTATGAGAGGTCTTAATTTTTACTCCCACTGTATGCTCTTGTGGTCATTTGTAAGTGGTTTTGTTGCCCTGCTTTCCTGGACCTGCTTGCAAAAACTTTAAAAATGTATTTATATTTTAAATAAACAGAAAAAAATCTCTTCTTTTTGCAATCAAAATACTGTAAAAGTGAACTTTGTACATCAAATATTACTGCCCTTCATAAATTGCTTTTTTCTTTTACCTGTTTATGCTTCTGTTTTCTGGAATTAATCTGTGTGTGAAGGACTAAAAGTAATGTGTGTGATGCAGTGTATTAAATGGGAGGGTGGGGGAAGTTTTCTGATGTTCCATCTGTGCTTCTTGAAATATATGATTAAACTTTTCTTTTTATCATCACTCTTATTTTTGTTGGCGTCCTTAATCACGGAAAATTATATGCTTGCTGTAAACATCCAGACTTTTTAAAAGGACACCAGCATTTATTGTATTTGGTTTCGATCTGCAGGGATATAGACAGAAGAAACCGTTTCAGGCACTGGGTACTGGAATCAAAATTCCTTCCGTAGCTGTATCTATCCAGTTTTTACATTTTAAAATATGCATAAGCAGGAAAAATACTGGCACTTATTTTTTACTGGTCTACTTAAAGTCCCAGAGAATGAAGACTCAACATACATTTCTCTCAGAAATATGACAGATCATGTTTTTGTTGGTCTGCTGTATGTTTGTCTATCTTGAACAGGCTGACAGGCAATTATTTATAAAATCTGGGTTTGCCCAGTAAACCCGTATAATAACCTTTCACTTCTCTACATAAGGCAGTGAGCTGAATTTAGAGTAAAACAAGGTAGGTTATGTCTCCCTATCTTGGACTAACCCAGCTTATTCTTATTTTGGGAAGCAATCGCTTTTTTTCTAATCTTCCGAGTTTTCTTTAACTCTCTTTAAAACAAAAATGAGACCAGTAAGACTCGTGTTGCATACGGAGCATGTCTTAGCACCACTTTATGTGCTGCAGAAGCAGAGATGCTTGTTTAAACTGCTACTACACATTTTATCTCAAACTTTTTTCTTTATTATATGTATAAAAATCAGTTTGAGATTCAATTAATGGCTGCATATGAATAGGTTTGTGCTTGTGTAATTTCAACTTGCAAATCATTTTGATTCTTAGCAAGGATTTATAGTAACTGAATCAGGTTATGCTGATTATTTAACATGTTATTAGTTACCTGAAGAAGGGAAACAGAACCAATTTCAGTAGAAATAAGACTGCGTAACAGTTAAAGGAGGATTTTCTCACAGTTCAATGTCTGCCTTGCTGTGTGGTTGTATTACCTAGGGGGGGTTTTTTTGGTTTCTTTAGTCCAGCCATCCACAAAACAGGGATAATAATTCAGCTTGAAAATCGTCAGAGGTGAGGGAGGCACGACGCAGATTTCTAATTGGGCTTCACCTCATTTCCTGACCTGTCCTTCCTCAGGCTTTCTTTGGAGAAAATAAAGCCCATTAAAAGGCTCTTGCCTTTGTCTGGAAATGGGGAGAAGCTGACAGTGCTCCATATTTCTCCGGAGACACTCAGGACCTTGCAGAATTTGGCCCCCCTGGGTTTTCAGAGTACACTTCTCTTTGTCATGGGAAAAAAAAAACTGTTTTCTGGCACTTCTTGAATTTAGATAAACCTTAGCGTTGTATTAACGTTCTGCCATCAGCCGTGTGTAGATCTCATAAAATGTTTTATAGCTTCCTGTCTAGCTCATACAGAATGTTTCATAGTACATAAACACTTCTATTAATAATTTAGGAATAAATAGATAGTGACATTAGTCACAAGTCTAACCTCTAGTTAAAACTTACATTGTTACAGGGAGTGTTTTTGTCTAAGTGAATCATCTTGTCCAAGGTTAGGCTTTTTATACCTCTACTATATATCTACACTGAGCGGCAGTGCAGCTAGCGAAACGCGGTGGTGGCATGCATTAAATCCAGGGCTTTATTCGGAGGGCACAGAGCCAGCGCAAAGCAATGGAGCCATCCCTGAAGGAATTGAATGTAAATTTAATGGTTTAAATAAGGCCAGATGCCTTAAAAAATTATTTTGAAAGCTGTATCTTTAATGTAGCTCTTAACTTTTTTTTTTCTGCTTAAGATAATGACGTTGCCTTTACAAAATAATAAGAAAAAATAGCTCTCGTTATTGTGGGGAGACAAAAATCAGATACTTGGACTTCTATAAATCACTGAAATGTTGGCAACTGAAACAAACTTTTAGGAGGCAGATGACTGCAAATTTGAAGGAAACCTTCATATTTTACTGTTAAAAGCCTTTTAACTGTCTAGAGAGCACTCTGAGACACTACATTAATAGCCATTCTCAGTAATCAAGCTCCACTATACTTATATACTGTTTTTCCTAAACAAGATAGATTAGTAGTGGAAGAGAGCTGGAAAGATAAATAAGGAAAATCAAGAACTAAAGTTATAATAATAGTTTCATTTTACATTTTATAGCTCTTTTCTATATTTGTGATTGATAATTCATCTTAAGTCCTATCAGACAGAAATATTGGCACGAGAGTCTTATACCAATATCTGCGTATTTCTGGACTAGTCTTCATCCAGATGCTTTGCAGATTTTCTTACTGATTTTGTGAAGATGTGATCTGTCAATCTTTGGTACTTGTATGACTTTGATTACTGTAATATCTGAGCGCCTCACAGTCTTCCATGTATTTATGCCTGCAGCACTACTCTGAAATAATAATGTGTTGTTATCTCCGTTTGTTCTGAGGCAGGGAAGGGCTAAATGACTGACCCCCTGTTGGGAAACCTGGGATGGTTCAGAAAACCTGGATTTCCCAAAACCGTACTGATGCTCTCAGCTCTGAGTCATCTTCCCTCTGCAGTGAAAATGATAGGTGTATCAGAAACCCTGCCGGTTAGGAGAGAAAGTGGCAAAAGAGGTATCCAACTGGATCTACAAGAGGAATTTGGGGAGGAAGAATGCAATCACTCAGTTTGGATCCAGTCCAGGACTCAACGCTTTAAAACCTTCAGGCTGAAATGTGCCACAGCCACTTAATGACCTCGTGCAGAAACATAAACGTTACATTTCCACGAAAACGTGGTCTGTGGGACACTTTCCCTCCTCCACACTCTGCTGGATTGCTGCATCAGGAATCACCATGAGGGACATACTCATTAAAAAATCCTACTTTGGCAGTGCCAGGGTGTTCTTACCTTGATCTCCTCCCAACCTGCCTTTGCTTAGTGCATCAGAGCTATAATAGGAGAAATAGAATTAAGAAGCGTAACTGCCCTCTTTTAAAAGGGGCAACAGCTGCAATTGGAGTCCACAAACATAAAATAAAATGTTAACTTTTAATAAATGAACTAGGTCTGAATCTAATAAAGTGCAGCTGAAGTATGGTGGCTGATGTTCAGCCTATAAATAGACCTGGAAGAAGAGAAGGTGTAAGATACCTGAAGCCATAGCGGAATTCAGATAGTCAAGAGTCAATAAAGCAAGTTGTCTCAAACCAGTTCTGTTTAGCTCTCATTTCCATAAGTATTTAATTAATCTGCAAAATAAAAAAAAAAGAAAACAACCAAAGAAAGTATTGCATTTCTTGTACTGACATGATTTCTTCAGATCTGCAAATGAAATGGCAGCAACTGTGTGTCAAGCCTAGGTGAAAACATATCTGAAACATCCCGGCAGAAGGAGAAAGAAGGCTTTTCTAGGGGCAAGGCTCCAGCTGAGCTTCTCTCCCTGAGCTCCCTTGCTCAGATCGTTGTGTATCTGCTGATCATCAGTGCTGAAATCTGCTGCACATGCACAAATTTTTTTGTAGCTTCAAGTAAATGATTTCAGTAAATTGGACATGATCTGTCTAATGTTCTCCATGTCACCTTGGCCTTACTTTACTATTAAAAGAATTTCTATTCCTCTGTTTTGGAATGTTATCAACATTTTGCTAGTCTAAAATTTTTACTGTTCAGCAGAATTCGGTGTAGACAGAACAGAAATAGATTGAAGCAATTATTAATGGGTGCTTTTAGTACTTGGGAAAGGGTGTCTTTGAAAGTCAGCTTCTTCATGGAAGGTGCTGCTTTTGTTCATCCTCTCTGGGATGGTGGCAAAATTGATACAAGGCTTCTGTAGGGCTTGAACTTGTACAACTGACAGTTGAGGTCAACCTTGAGGTCTCCCTCAAACTCATATGCATCCCACTTGTCTCCTTACGGTGCAAATTAGACACAAGCCCAAGAGGAAAAACATGACAGATTCTTCCACTGGAAGATCAAGAACCGCAACCCTGAATATTCCAAGGTAAGACAAAATAAAATAACCTTGGTCTGCCTGGACTTAGCTAAATGTCACTTGAGAAAAAATCTTTTTTTTTTTTCCTATTTGAAAGTTACTTCGTGATTATTTCCACACTTCAGTGATCAGAACTTTCTCTTCGTGTTTGGCAGTGAAATAGTTAAGAATAGTTATTTCTTGTATGCGGTCAGGTTTCAGAGTCAATACAGTGGTAAACAGCTCTCTGTCTTTCTGCAGCTGTTGTTTTTGACTACTGGGTTAAGAACCTTTCTCATTTTAAGGGCAAATGTATTTTGGAGCAGAGTCTGAGTTGGTTACTTTAATTCATGGTACCTGAATAGGTGTAGCTATCTAAGCTAGTCCACATCACTCTGCTGATGTGTCCAGAAGAGAGAGTGTGTGAATATTGTCCCTGCAACAAAATCGTCCAAGACATGGCCAAAGCGCCATCCACACACAGCTTAATGGGAGCAGTATGAAAATTATTCCACCAGGACTCGACTTTAAATATCTGTTAGTTTGTATGCTCCAATCCCCAGCTAAACCTTTTTGGGCAGGCGTCTGTGAAGCAGAGGACTATATCCTCATGTCTGTGAATGGGGCTTACGTAAGAAATTAATGTTGCCTTGGGATCAGATGTACGCTACTGTCAAACTAAATGGGAAGAAGGAAAGGCTTGGCTATGGACTGTGAGGGGAGGTGTGGCCATGCTTGCAGGCTACAGTCTTCCCAATGTTATGGCAGTGAAGACAAAATTTGGGATAAGCAGCCAAACTTTTGAATTTTTGGCCAAAGTTCAGACCTTCCCAGTTTTACCATGGCTAGTTTTTGTATGCATTTTTTCCGATGTTGAAGTTGGGCTAGTAGATGATGCTCATTTCGTTTTTGTTTTGTTGAGACTTGTTTTATTTGCACTTTGGTATGTATTTGTGGTATATATTCTGAAGGGATTTTGCATCTTAGTTGGTTTCTTTGGTGGTCCTAAAGGCAGGGCAAAATTAATGCAGCACTTAAAGAGACTGTTATTAAAACTTTATTCATAGGTGAGCAGGAGAGGCATAGAAAATGTATTTATTTATATGCATATATATTAAATAAATATGAATATATATATTCATATTTTTTCAAGAAGACTGAATACCAAAGAACAGCTCTGCTTTCACAAGTCCAAAAGCAAACTTGACCCTGTTTTGATACCTCCCTCTGTCTGCAATGAAAGTAGATTTATACTTGTAAAGATAAAGATTTTTACTTTGTGAAAATAATTTGATTGCAACCTATGGTTTCTTTTCTGTCTATATTACTCATTTTTCTCTTGCACAAAGTTTAATGTCACACTGTGGATCTTTAAGGGATTGTGAAACGTCGTGATGTTTTAGAAAAATCATCTTTGACTTCATGTATGAAAAAGGCATTTTTTAATCTGGAGGGGGGGTTGGTTTTTGGGTGTTTGCTTGGTTTGGGGTTATTTTTTAGTCCAAGAGAATATTGCTTGAGAGGGAGAGATCTCAAAGGACTGGGAACAAGCCCCCAGTTTATGCCTTGAGGGCAACAGCAGGTATTTTCGTAGCACTTGAATGTTGGAGTTGTCAGAGCTGGACACTGCAGAGATACCTCATTGCTCCCTTAAATTGTGTCTGAAATTTCTTTATATTTTGTAATACATGAGTTGTGCTCTTGGCTGCCGTTTCCTTCCTTCAGACTCCCAAAGGTAAGTGGATTGTGCCCTCTGGGGGCTTTCAACTGCTTTAACTTAGATCTAAGGGTGGTGGGGTTTTTTCTTCCTTCCTTCCTTCCTTCC